>VMBQ01001079.1:131715-190166 GCA_007657795.1 Dreissena rostriformis | reverse complement strand
GTAGTAGTAGTAGTAGTAGTAGTAGTAGTAGTAGTAGTAGTAGTAGTAGTAGTAGTAGTAGTAGTAGTAGTAGTAGTAGTAGTAGTAGTAGTAGTAGTAGTAGTAGTAGCAGTAGTAGTAGTAGTAGTAGTAGTAGTAGTAGTAGTGGTAGTAGTAGTTGTAGTAGTAGTAGTAATAGTAGAAGTAGTAATAGTAGTAGTAGTTGAAGTAATAGCAGCAGCAGCAGCAGCAGAAGCAGTAGCAGTACCAGTACCAGTTGCAGCAGAAGTAGAAGCAGCAGTAGCAGGAGAAGCGGTAGTAGTAGCAGCAGTAGCAGTAGCAGCAGCAGCATTAGTAGTAGCAGTAGTAGTAGTAGTTGTTGTAGTATAATTTAGTATAAGCCATTAGCTCAATTGTGTGGCTTATTAAGTTTCATGCCAGCGGTGTATTACTTAAGCGTTGTTCGTTTTCATTTAAATTCAGGAATAACGATGTCGGGACTAGCAATCTTCCCAAGTTCACTAAGTGCTCTCGAAATATCGTCCTTTGACCGAACGTGTTTCCTGAATTCCTCAGACGCTTTGCTATCTATGGAAGATATAGCGCGAAGTCTTGTAGACGGGATCGTTTTGGTTTATCCTTCATCATGTGACCGTAAGTGCATTAAAAACCTTGAATGTCTTATTTGTATGCCAGAATATGTTGAGGTCATCTGGATTTTTTTTTTAAAATTCAAAATACAATAAAAACACAAACATTAATTTAATCTAAATTATGGTGATACGAATGTTTTCTTTGTGAGCTTTTGGGGTCTAAAATTAACATAAATTGTTAAACTATACTTGTCGACCGTTTTACTCGCTAAATGCTTTAATCATAATGTTTTATTCATTCACATAAGCAAATAAATGATTAGTTTAGCCAACGTAAGCGACTCGCAATATAATAAGCAAGTTCATGTTTTCAATGATTGTAATCCGGATATTTGGTTTAAACATATTTTATTTCGGAATGCATATACATATTTTAAATACACAGTAATAAGTGGCTTGACCTGGAAGCTAAACTAAGCTAGTAAGATATTTACTAGTTTTGAACATGAATCAGTACATGCCACCGATACAAACAAAGCTGACCCTTTTTAGCCACCAATGATAGTTGCTTTCAAAATGTCGTGTGCCTAGAACCAGTACTTAGTGTCTTTGGGGGAGAAATCCGTGACCTCCCAGTCGCTAAACGGACACAATTTCCATTACACCACGGTACCTTGTCGATCATCTTGCTCCCGTTATATCGTATAAATGACCAAAATATAGCATTATTTTCGTTTTTTGTTCACAGATATTTCCTATATTCATCGAACTTATTTATTAAATCAATTACACACTTTCCAGTACATGTATATATCGTTTGGTATGTGTACATGTATATAGATTTGCCGATAAACCAATGATACATTCTTTTCCACAGCCTACGACGAGTGTTCCAATTTTCCTTGTGGCAATCAAACATGTATGAACGGTCTCGGGACGTTTACGTGCGTGTGCAATGGGGGATGGAGGGGAACGCGGTGCGAGGTTCCACCTGACTACTGTTTGATACATAACTGCAAACAAGGGATGTGCGTTCCTGGAAACGGAACCTATTCGTGCAACTGTACGGGCTTCTACACTGGAAGCGACTGTTCTATTCCTCCAGGTTTAATTTGCATTTTACCGGTTTTTTGTACATGTATTTGTAAACACTAAGTTTATAATATTACTGCAAGGAGAATATATGCACAGAATCTGTATTATACGTATATTAGTTCTGATTTTACACATTAAGTTTCTAACATGTGCTCCATTGATGATTTTGTAAAATAGTATACGCGCGTATTGTATTCATGGGCCAATAAAGGGGACACATAACATTCCTCATAATTGTAATAATGTTAAATATGTATTATGTTGCGCACAATCCTTTGGGAAAAAAAATGTATGATTGTTAACGTAGTAAACGGCGGTTGGTCTTTATGGACGGACTGGGCATCATGTGGCGTAACATGTGGAGGGGGTAACCAATCACGACAGAGGCAATGCACGAACCCGGCACCCGGACCTGGAGGGCGCACCTGTCAGGGTGAAGCCATTGAGAAGAAATACTGCAATACTGAGAAATGCCCGGGTAAGATGCACATTGACATAGAAAAAAAATACTAAACGAAATATAACAGCGGAATGTGCATTCAATGTATATACCATTAAGTTGTTTAACCTTTTTTTTCAATATTTCTATTTAACCGTTCAGTGATATTTTTTAGAATGCCCAAAGCTCAAACGTAGCTTTGGTACAGTATTTAAATGTATTGACTCGGTATCTGGAGACAAACGCTGCAACGTTAGCTGTCTTAATGGCACAACGTTTCCAAGCGGACAAGACCCATTCCCCGAATACACGTGTGGTCCTTCTACTAATTACGAATGGAATCCTGACAGTGTGATACCGGAATGCGTAGGTTGGTTCAACACTGAATATTAAACTGTCGTGTGTATTTTTGTTTGTGAAAATCCCGTCTAGACATGATCATTGAAATCGTTCCTTTAGTATCCGTTGACATATAAATAAAACCGTATAACATTGGGTAGCATTGTTTGGTTTTATTGTTTCTTTTATATAAATTAAGCTTATATAATATACTAGTAATATTTAAGGAAAATATGTTTAACATACTAAAAATTAGTTTCATTCTACTGATTTATTCAGATTACAATTCTCCGCTCATGTTTGAAGCGCGTAGTACAGTGGATTTTAACGATCAGTTAACTGATTCGCAAAAGAAAGAGGTTAAAGAGTCTGTATTGGAAAAATTGACAACTGTTTCTTGCGGCATTGCCAATACCTGCGAAAGAAGTGTTAACGTAAGTGACAAGTCTAACGAGAGTCGGAAGCGAAGTACTGGATCAACACTCACAATTTCCGTTAAGATACAACTACCAGACTTGAACACGCTTAATATTGCCGGTTACACACAAAATGGAACAGGTAGATGCATAGTGTGAATGTGTGTACATTTATACTTTTATCATTTTTGTCTATATTGTAACCGCAAACATTTAAAACAATAAGGTTTATGGCATTTAAAGTGTGCAATAGCGCTCCGTAAAGGTTTCAGTCTTTCCACTTAACTATAAAGTAAATTCAACCCATTTGGCCATATATGCAACATAAGCACGTTTAAAAACAAATGGGACCATTACATATACAGCATGGATATAGTTTCCATGATTAAGTCAGCATTGACAAAACAAAGCTTTTAAAATTTTTGGCGCCTCGCCAGATTCTCGCTTTATATTCAACACAAATCAANAATGTAATAGCAAATACATTTTCACATACATCTTATAGCCGGACCGGTTTGAGGAAAACCTTCTACATGATACAATTGCAAATTCATCTAACCACTTGGTATGTGTATGGTAAAAAAGTACATATGTCGCCTTAACGGCAATAAATCATACATTGTAATAAGTTAATGTTGTTAGTTGTATCAGTGATCACAACACGCAATCCCGTTACAACGACAACGAACCAGACGACCGATTCAGACGTGAAAGAAGACAGGAAGAAGGAAGATCAACCATCTTCCAGTAAGGTTTAGGCTACATTAGAAACTTTTATTGTTAAAGTTAGTGTTTGGAGAAAATCAGTCAAATTACATCAACAAATTGCATACTATTTCAAATCGCCAATATAGTATATGTGTATATGTCTTAATAACCATTGATGCAATACTGCTTCAATAGCATATGTATAGTGCCTTGATTTGGAAAAAACAGTAACAGCTTTTTAATCGGCTTTTTAAAATGCTAACCGTTTTCAAAAGACGTAACAACCATTGAGAGTCAGTAAATAAAACTTAATACGGGCTCAGATGTAACTAATATGCATGCAGTTACAAAACATATCATAAGTTCTGCACATATGAAAAGCAACATAACACGATGTCCACTAACAAGAATCTCGTACTCGTATTGTTATGGTCAAGTTTATATAAATGTTTGAGTATGTTAGAAATTAATTCTCGATCAATCTCTAACTACTGACCTCAACTTGTATGTTGATATTTAGAAACGTTACATGAAATATTCCACATTTCAAACGTATTCTCCATGATCAAACCGCTAGTGGCTTGACACCTATGCATTTCAATATATGTATCTATCTCTAATTCACGCGCGTTGTCAATAATTTAAATAAACTACGAACGCATCCTTCAAAAAGGATCTACAAAACGTTGAAACTAGACATATTGCAGCTCTGCGAAAACGTGCTTAAAGCAGTTCCATGAACTTTCTTAATATTCTCTGAGGACTTGTGCCTCGAGAAACATGATATTTACGGCTTACATAAAAAAATGTCACTTAATGACTGAACGCGCGCTCTTTCGCGGACTTTACTTAATGCAAATAGCTCAAATAATGTAAAAGGGATATAATTAACCTCATAGTACAGCTTGAAAACTCAAATTGGACTCGCCTAGTTATTCGCTAAATATGGTATGGTAGCTGTATACTAGTACAAATATATCACCTTATTGTACACCACGCAGTTAAAATACCTAATATTATTGAATAGAGCAATTAAAATAGGCAAGATCTGACAGCAAACATATTTAAGATTTTACATTCTTTACAACATGAAAGTTACACACATATTCTTTGTCCTAATAATTTTGCATAATCATTAACACTAATTGTTTAATGTTTTATGTTACATTTTACAATTGATTATTAATTTTAAATGAATTGATCTGCCATTAAAACTCCTAACCTATAATTATATTCTATTTTGTCTCATATGACTTATGAATGTACAGTGTTTCCTATGATTCTGTGTTTTGATCAAACGCTGACAAAGGCTGCTGCAGTGTGACCACAGTCGGGTGACAATACGCATTGATATAATACATGGGGTGTTTGTGTAAGCTTTATAAAAACATCAGTGGTGACGGAACCGTAGACCAGTGGCACACTGGCGCCAAAACTGTGGGGTCGCAGGTTCTAATCAAACACCTTTTGTTTCTATTTCAGCGACAACTATTGTCGCCTCAGTGGTATCTTCGGTGTTGCTACTGTGTGTCATTGGAGTGGTTGTGTATTGCTGTAAACGTAAAAGGTATTATACAATTACAACCATTTTCCTACAACTTCCAGATACGCATTTGGCACAAACTTCAACATGTGTCTTGAACGATAATAATCGTGCATAGTGTAACTCTATAAGATAAGAGATTTAAAAGCTTGGTGAAAATGCAATTATTTTGTAAGTGTGCAATACTTAAGAATAATCACTATGTTATTTATAATGTCTCGTTCATTTAACCAAGAATTGTGTGGTGTGTTCCTTTATTTTGATAAATATTGAAAACGTTACGGAAATTATAATCGGCGTTAAATTTGCGTATAATGTTAACGTTAATACACCGTTACCAATTTTTTTACGGTTATGTGGAACTAAATACATGGCACTCGAATTATCCGGTAAACCATGTGTATTTTAAGAAAAAATACCATATAAATACAAATACCAGCAATTTACTTCTCCTTTTAGTTGCCGGTAAATGTACATATAAATTTGATAACATTAAGCCGTTACATAGGAAAAAGTTATCATCCTCTCAGAATGATTGTCATTTATTTATGTATGTAGTGTAATGCTGAACTTGTGTAATTATCACCTAACGACAATCGGGTAAATCGAATAGATAAACTTAAAAAAATACGTAATTAAAGACCCTGATAAATATTACAATTGCATAACTAATAAAACGTGTATATATATAAAAATATATATAAAGAATGACACAAATTGTATTCATGAAAACACAATTGTATTGTAATCCATTAGGCATGCGTTACTACTAGAAACGATTAAGATTGGTGTTCAATTATTATATAATGACCGAGTGATAGCAGCAAAAACTCAACATTTTCACAATCATCATATATTATACTTTAGGCAAAACTAATTGGAGTTTGAATACAAATATATCTTATTTTATATGAAATTAAACGGACAGAATGTCTGCGTCCGTAGTCCAGCAACATATACGCATTTGCAAAACAACGATATAAAATTATCCTTACGCAATAAGTCATTAAACCAATGTGCACACTCGTGTGAAGTATTTCGTTTATGATCGAAAAAAAACAATGCATTCGTGATATTTAAAATAAATATAAATATAGAGTAATATGACGAGATAAAGATAATACTAGGGAACTGTTTGTATACAGCTATGTTTACTGCACAAAAGATTGAACATATCACCTCGACTCGAAGTTCAGAGTGTATGCCTGTGTCACCAATGGCGTACAATGTATGAATTGCACAAAGAAATATATGTGTATACTCGCAAAACGCACCCAACAGCTCAAATCGTGCATCTTCGAGATCATTGATAACATGATTAACATTTTGTTCAGCATTTGACGGGTTTATATTTCAGATTATATTTGTCTATCATAGTTTGTTGTTAAATAACCCACGATCAGGAGTATAGATGTAAAAAAATAGGTATTAAATCCCGAGTGCAAAATAAATCCTGTCGATTCTAACACGACCTAGTTTACCTCGTTTACATGGGAACTACATTTATACATTCTCTGCTCATTTTTTCTACAACGTATATACACACGCTTATCAATTACGTCATTGGTCATAACTAAACAATATAGCGTCAATATCAATCATTAACTCGTCCAGGAAATGTGTCAGTAAGCTGGCCAAACGCTCGCTCATTAACAGAGTTCCTTAAATCGTTTTATAAGTATGGTTTGAAATGAAAAATGGTGTCAGATCCTTTACATGTTTCCGTTAAAGTACGTTATATACGAACGGTAAGATTGTAACGAGTAAATAAAGCGCGTTTAAGCACGTGCATTTTAATGTACAAATACTCGGAAGTTTTCAAAACTATTTTCACAACATTAGGATCCGACTGTACCTATTGCAGATTATGATTTCCTTTTTGCCTATAAGGAACAATCGGCGTTAGGGGTAAAAATTGTCAATGTGTATGCCTATCGAATGAGTTAATTTTGAGTTACGATATATTTATATAATGCTTTGCCAACAAGCAGCATATGCCCATTCCATGTGCATTGTCTTTATTTTCCATGAGTTAGCTGTGCGTGCCTGAGCGTAATTTTCGCATTTTCACAGACTGTTAAGTAATATAAGTGAATAAAGCTGAGAATGAACAAAATGGTTTTGCGCAATACCACAAAATTCGACCCCAATGCATACCATTTCACACAAACGTCATTGAAACACATACTGTCAGCGTTCACGAGTTAATGAGTGATTGTTCGTGTGCTGACATTATCAGGATCTTAGCAATTACGAGTTAATATCTCTTCGATGTCATTATTTTATTTTATTTTCATATAGAAGTATATTTTTTTGTTTAATTAGCTCTATTGCATAAGACACGTGTTTGTTTAATTTGTAAATGTAATATTGTTTTCTCTTTTTCATGAACGCTAGAGAGCTGCCTGAATCAAACACAGTCACACCAGAAGGGGAGTTAGTGGAACGAACCGTTGACAATGTGTCTGACACAAACGCAGTTTCATCAAAAGAACGAATAGTAGATCATTCCGTTTACAATTCGTCTGACAGTTGTGTTTGATGCAATTATAACGAAAATAAACGTAAGCATGTGTGCTATAAATATGGCAAAGTTTGAAAACGAATTTGAGTTCCAATTGTTTAAAATGAAAATGAACACGTTCATTACCGTGTGTTACACACCATCACCCCTTCGCAAAATGGTTGTTACTGTTATTAAATGTTTAACATCTAGAAACATGTTTTACTTGATGCGTGGTCAAACACTTCCGAACGTTGCATAACTTTTCTTTAATTTATCTAATATTATGTTTTTGCTCGGATTGAGTATAAGCAGCCTTTAAACTAAATCAAAATTCACCAAGTTGTGGTAATTAATTAGGAAAAACCAATCGGCAACACTTTTCATAATAATAACGAAAGATTGAAATCTGTAACCAGATGTTTTTCATATATAACAGAAATTGAGCGAAACCCATTCAAAGATGTTGCGAACGCAATTGCAAATTGTAATTAATAAAGTGAGTTTGCTTTTAATGTAATCGATTTAAGTTATATATATATATATATATATATTAAGTTATATATATAAATATATATATAAACTAATAAATAATAATAGAATAGATACAATAGTCAATGTTAATGTATCTACTGAATTCTTTTGTTAATAATCAATGCATGTGATTACAAATTTGGGAACTGCATCAGAATTAAATTACAAATTTAGTTATGAGTTATGCCCCATCGCCTTGTTTTGGTAATGATGATTTCGTATTTTATTGATTGAACGTTTGTCGAGTTGTGACTATATAAGTTTTTAAGACTTTAAGTTTTACTTTAATACAAATCATAACAATGTCTGTGGTTAGACCATACTGACAGTAACAAAGCATAACATAACATGTTCAGTAACATAAGAAAACATAAATATGTAAACATATAACATGTTCAAATTTATTCATTTTGTTGTTGGTGGTGTTTTTGCTGTTGTTGTTGTTGTTGTTGTTTTGTTAAATATGCATGTTAACAAGCATAAAACAAAGTTCATACATATCATTTTATAGCATCTTAATTACATTTCAGATCGTTCATTCACATTTAAAAGATAATGTATATTTCAACACTATTAATCGAAGAAGCGTAGATATCTTCTAAAGATACAATAAATTTTAAAAAATGTGTTTCAAACGATAGATACATATTTCATAAACATATACACAAGTGCACGTTCTAATGGGATCACGTAAAACGAAAGACAAAGCCTTGTATAAGTCATCTGAACGGAAAGAAATCATCTACATAGTGTCAAACAAACATATTGGTTTGATTTACTGATATCGGTTTGAAGCAGATTATCTTGTTATTAAAATTTACGTATATCATATTCATACACAAGATATAATGAGACTCAATATAACTGTTATAAATGTGCATGACAGAAACAGTCTGTGATCGAATAACGAACAAGATGCTGATACTGAATTAAGACGTCTTTTATTATAATAATAATGTAATACACTAATTAATTATGTTTAAGTATTTGGTTGGCTATATAGACACCCCAAATCGATGTCAAAGTTTTGACAATGATGGTCGTTCGTGACATCAATGTTGTTTGTGAAAATGATGATTAAAAAATAAAGATCATTGTCAGCAAGGATCAAAAAAGTTGTCGAGAAAATCAACCAATTTGTTAACAAGGGGTCTAAAAATTTCCAAACCGCTGAATCTGAAATCAATTATTATTAGAAAATGGTGGTTATGGTTTACATAATAAATATTTAGTTCAAGGTATTATTGAATAAATTAAATGGCGCATACTTTATGTCTTCAACTTTGAACATGTATATTTTAATATTGTATATATGGGTGTTAATGAAGTAGCTAAAATTAAATGTTTTGTAGAATAAACACATCATATGTCGTTCAATATGATTAAACACATACAATTAAATTGTTATTTTATAAAACATTGCATATAATCAATCAATTAAATTTCTTTATTGAGCATAGTTTTGAATTTAAAAAGATCAGCACACAAACAAATACACATGTACACTGTTACTGTCGTATAAATAAGGAAAACGACCAGAGGCAGCTAAGTATTTGTTCGTGGAATGTTCAAGGCAATGGTCTAACTTGCCCAACCTATAAAGATCTGCGAATACAATATTTAATTCGATTAAACTGACCAAATTTAGTGATATTTAAAACATAATCTCTTGTAAAAAAAAAATAAAGTCATTAACAATGTTGCCAGATTCATTACTTATGCCATGAAACTCCGTGGGGAAAAAAATACAAGCACTTGCTGCTTCTTAAATAAATATTGTATGTAACCCTAAATATATTGTCTATATATTACTTGTTTGCTCTTTTCTTTTTTTGTTGTTAATACGTACACGTTTGTACATAAGGTTGAACACTGTCATTGTAGTTTGTGTTCATTTGCATGATTGTATTTGTATTGTTCTGATGCACTTTGATTAAACTTGTGATTTACTTGTATGTAAATGGTCAAAGGCGTTTTTCGATATTCCAATACAAACTTAACACTTGAAAACTTGTTACTCATTTAACATAAAGCCTTGCATATAATAAATCAAAACTCGAATTATGTATAGACAAAAAGTACCACGATTTACTATATCTTATGTAAAAATTACAAGAAACTGAAGTCTTCTGTATTCTATAATGTATAACATGTTCAAAAATAAAACTGTTATGTACAAAAGGCGAGTATTTTGTTTATATAAGTGAATGTATTGTATTTAAGATTGATTTCGAAAAAAAGTATGCATGCATAATGAATAAATGTCATATCACTTATTACATTATATATACATAACATGTTAAAACAAAGTGTTATCACTATGGCTGAAACATGCGTTCATTAATCGTGTTATTATATCACGTCGTGGTAAACTTATATAAATGAATATTATGAGACAGTGATTTACTCATTAGCATGACATATTATGTGTTGTTTTATTAAGTTGCATTCTTATACGTCAGGGTACTTTAAGGTCAATGATTATTTTTAATTGGCCTAAACTATTAATCTGAGCTTACGCACATGATGCAGTACGGTCTGTTTAGAAAAGTTTTTGTTTCATGTCCATGAACACCATGCTGTACTGCGTTTTGTTTAGAAAAGTGTCAAAACATATCTTAAAGTACCTTTTTAAGATCTTACCGTTTATTTTGAAATATCTACAGTATCGTTGTAGTATTGCTTTGTAAACTCGTGTTTGTTCTGGTGACATGCCCAGCGCCCTTATTGTGACGTTACTTTGATATGTATAAACAAAACATTATCATTTAGTCATTGTTTTCTTATTTCTGTGTTCTCCCTTTGCCATTCGCATTGCTCCTTTTGATAGCTTTGCACCAACCATGGTTTTTCTTATTATTTTGTTCACAGCTTATTATGTCCTACCGTGTAAATAAATTAATAAGCGTACGTCCTCATCATTTTAGACTGTGTTACCTTCATAATAATCACACCTTATAATTAACACATACGAAACAAACACGCTATAAGGATCGTGTAAAGAGTTCCAATCTACGCTTTGCTTATTTCAATATAATACAGTTATATATAATTTGATGAGTCACACATAAATGAAGTGGGTTCGAATACGTACTCGTATCCAAAGTTCGTTGGAACCCAGTGGCTGCTCTGGATCAAAATCAATCATAATATTTAGGATTGAATTAAATAAGAAAATTACGAACTGTGTTGTTAAGACATTCACATTTTTGGTTGTTACTTTACATATGAAAATGGTTGCCGTGAAATAATAATACTTAACTTCTTCGTTAAACAATGGTTTTTTAAAAGCTAGACAGTCGTTTTTCGATTTTTAAAGTATAGGGGTATTTATATTTATGTATATGTAAGTAATAAGGAATTGATATATAGGCATTGTTTTTGTTACTATGATTTCAAGGAAAACCAGGTAAATCAATAATTCATAATTCGAAATAAAAACAACGTTGTACAAAATTCTGTAGAAACGAAATTAGATATAGTCCAACATAGTCACCTTCATATATTAATATACAATTGATTGATGTTTTTGGTCTTTTACGTACTTAATCCGTGTTTGTGTTTAATATGCGTCTCGAAAAGACACATTTTAACAGAAAAGTTTTCTCACGCATAAATACTAGCTAGATTTTTACATTAACACTGAATAGTTTACTTGTAGTCTTTTTGTTCTATCAAGTTTTTCATTTAGTTGTAATAAAATTGGACCGTCATAATTATGACACTCCTTCGTGCGGCTCGTAAGACTCTTCTTTTTCTGGAAAGTTTATGCATAGTGAAGTAATGGTGAAATTATGAATTATGAATTCATCAAATTTGTAATCTTTGACCTGAATTTGTGACCTTGACTTTGCTTCTAAACTTGTAGATCTTACATGTGACTCAATCCCAGATGATTGAGAACAACTGTCGTAGGTTTCATGACTGTGGCTCATATGTCATTGGAGATCAAGAAAAAAAATCCTATATCAAAAAAGGCTGTAACTCCGTAATTGACAAAGGCTTTGCGTCAAACGGACAAACAATTGTTCTTATTTTAAAGTCAAAATGTTCCATTACTCCGTAATTTGCAAATGCATTGCGACGGCATTTGACGCGCATCATTCTCTTATCCATATATAAACTCATACTAAGTTTCAGTGCAATCGGCTAAATCAGTTCCGATATTTAGCTCTGTACACAACCGCGTTTCGGACTAAAGGATGGATGGACGGAAGGACGGACGGATTGCCTGACGCACGGACAACGCCAAAACAATATCCCTCCGCCTATGACGGGGGCTAAAACATAAAACAAATGGTGGATAACGAACTCGTTTTCGTACAAGGGGTCCAAGCTCGTATATAAGGTTCATGATTCTCCAAGCTGATCACAATCTTGTGATTATTGTGATTATTGAAACAATAGCAGCTATCAAGACATAGGATGTGCTCGTTAGTGAGAGAAGCCTGCGCATTAATAAAAACAATGGTACTGGTAAGTTTAATTAGTAATAATCGTTGAATTACTAGTATACATGTATATACTCTTATAATTAGCTTCATCAAAATTGACCAAACTTTTAAGTTCATTCGCATTTTGTGCAATATATATTCCAAACTTTAATCATATTTTTGATCATATAATTGTGTATGTTAATTATGGTTTATGTAACACCAATATTCAGTGATAAAACATTAAAAGGCATTACGTTAAAGTATATCCGTTCCAAATTTCATCGTGGTTTTAGCTGGTGTAATCATATTATATGGTTGTGAAGTTTTCAAGCCCCATCATTATAATATACAACTGGTAATAAAAGATGAAAATCTTCCATAAATTGATTTGTTTTAGCAATATACGATAACGATATTGCAGTTTAGTAAGACTTTTATGGTCATAAAGAATGGCGCTATTGTCGTAACGGATTTTTAGGCTGCACACTACAATATTTTCGCATAAAGGTATTATTTTATGTCTGCGGCATCTTTATGCGGGAAGCATATAGCGGTTTCCTTGTCTGTCCTTCAGGTCTTGACAGGCAAAGAAGAGTTTACATTGTCGTCTAGCATCACCATCCTTTTCTAAAAGCCTTTGATGCTTAAACACGGGTTGCTTATGACCATTCTTAATCCACTCATATCATCCAATTTGCTTAGACCTTGAACGGGATTAATTTTTAATTTAAGAACACTTTGTTATATTGTTTTGTCTTGTACATTTTAAGTGTTTAGTAGGTAATACTATACTATATGTGTTGAGTTATGCTAACAGAAAACACAGTTTAAAAAGTCTTTACTTATTACGATGTACGTATGTATAAGTCTAAATAAAATGGCTGTTCTGGTCTGTTTATAAAACAACAAAAGCATAGTCAGTCAGTCATGATGCATGATTTGTATTGTTATTCTTTAATTATTTTATTAGATATTTTGTTAGAACTTAAGATGAAAGCCATATCTCTACAAAAAAAACTAACCAATGCGAAATTAATTGTCAAAGAAAAATACTAATGAGGCAATTTAACGAGATAATTAAGAAAACTTGGCTTAAACAAACTTAATTGAACATTGAACATATTCCGTTTTTAAAACACATGTCATCAATGATGACATTGAATAGTTGCAATCAGATGTGTTATGCTTGCATAATCGAAAAGCGCATGGCATAATAAATTCAAACATAGTTAACAACTCTGCGTTAGACAAATATTAAAAAATTAATTGTCGTAATGGGCACTGGGGAGTTTACACATTATAGATGTACAATACTCATGGAAATGTTAATATATCTACATACCATTGGATTTTTTATGTTTTATAAACTACTAGTATATGACAAAATTACCTTCATGTAGTAAACATAATTTACAAGCGATGCTTTTAATTTAATGGAACACGAAAGATGTTGACAAACTACATTCTGACACTTTAGTTCGATGCGGGGAAAAACTCTTTTTTTATTGATTAACTTTCATATGCGAAATGATTTGGAAGCAAGTTAATTGATCAATTCGAGTTAAAGCGGGAACGTATAATATAAATTCGTTTAAAAATCAGTAAAACAAAATCACTATATCAAAACAGTAGAAATGAAAACCAAACATAAGTGGAATATTATCAGATACTTTTTGTAACATACAGATTTATGTATTAAAAATATGTTGTTGTTTTTTTAAATAAATTCTTAGTTGTTATTGAGCTACCAGTAGCTATCAACGCCGTTCGACTCTTCAAAATTGCCGTATATAAGAACTTCGTATTGCATGGTTATAATATATTATGACCTTAATACTTTACCCTACTTGTAAGTAAAAGTATAATCATTATAATAATAATGAGGCTGAGAAAAAACATACAGGAATGTTGATAATTATTCTTTAGAATATGATAATCTATTTGTGCCATGTCGATCAATTATGAAACCATACGTGAGGTGAGAGTTTTAATGATAAAAACACGACCATGAGTGCAAATAAGCTCAATAATATGCAAGCATAACCACTAGTGTGTTAAATATAATTATTTTTATCCGTGTAAATGACATACACTCAAAAATCAAGGCTTTCTGACGCAACACTTTAATCATTCTTATTTTATAAAAAAACAGCTCAAGATATCAACTTAAATTCCAAACATTGTTGTTTAAAAAACATGTCCTACTAGGTTACATGACAAACATTCATCCATGACGCTCTGATACTTCTGGACCTCGTAGCGTGTGGTTTATCGTGCTGCTCGTGCAAATGGAAGTATGAGAACAATATCAATTTCATTTTTGCATTATATTCTATTGTTACGACAATATCATCGGAAAACAATAGTTGCTCTAATATTTGATTAAAAAACAACGTGAGTGTACAATTAGCTGATTGCAAACTGGTCGATCGTAAAAGCTGGCATGTAATAGAACAGAAACTCGTACCGCATGTATTACACAATTACACGTTACGAACGTTTGATCTGCCGTAAAAATCACCCCATTCAAATGTTATGAAACATGTTTGTGACTATTAATTGTTTTACAATTTTCACTAAAAAGAAAAAGGCTATCTATCTATGATTTCCATATCAGTTCATTATCATATTTTGACGAATTCCGGTGATAAAAACAAATTGAGAAATTATGGTTAATGTAAGCGTTGTGTTGGAGGTACCTTTTGTTGTTTCCTATTATTATTATATTTTTAATATGCAGGTTCGCCAGTTGCTGTTTAAAAGTGACAACATTAACACATATAACAGTACCAAATCTGGCGTTTAAAATAATACAATATACACAATGCGAAACTTCAGCTTCACCAGCAGGAGAGTAACCTCATTATACCAAGAGTTCTTTTATTGATGGAAAATAGCCAATCACCGAACAGTTCGACACAAAGCAAATGTACTTGACAAGACAAAAATAATACCACAAACACAAAACATGAATACCACTGGGTTCACCGCTTTGAAACGGTCAATGCAACGCAGTGGGAGTTTAAACCGGATATCCATACCTCACACGTGGTGCAGAATTATGCTAACAGTTGCTTATTTAATCAACTGCAATTGAACATTGCAACACTAATTTGAAATATCGTAGAAAAAAAAGATCAATAACATGACTGATGCAAGATTCAGAATAAATATTGGCTACTAAAGATGTGTTGTCCGAAGCCAAAAAAAAACGAGAGAAAAGCAATTGTTAAGTGTTCGAAACACATACAACAATTAATAACTTAGACGAAACAGTTTAAAGCTACACCAATCTTTATATACTGACTGTCAAAAGACGTTGATTTTATAACAACTACAACCTCGTTAATGGTGGCCACTTAATCTTTTATTTTAAATTAGCGTCTTTAGAATATTTGATGGGTAGACTGTCGAACCAGATATTGGTATTCCCTAAAGAAGTACATGACGGTAAAAAACACAACACAATTTCAATATAAGTATGTTAAGTATAATATAAGAATATTTAGTATAATAAAAGATCTGTTTAACTAACGTGCTTGAATAGAATGCTGATATGAATCAGGATACTGTATTTCTTGCAGCTATTAAACAACTACTTACAGATAATTCTATCCAAAATTTGAACGGCCGATTGGTGAATGAAATCCAATATAATCAGTATGTTTATGCGAGTTCTTGTTTACGCCTCATTAGTTTTGTTTGTAGAGTAAATTTGTTTTAAAACTAATCCATTATGTATTGATAAGTATGAGTACTCTTCTTAAATTAAACGTATTTTTTTTAATGCATGTCGTGTATCTATATATGCTGACGACTATATGCACTAGCTGAAATATAAACATTGGTGCTTTTTTATTCTGAATGTGAATATAATCCTGTATAATCAGTAATCTTGTGTGTGTTTTTGTTAACGCATCTTAAGGTTTTGTTTGTAGACAAAATGTATGTTACAATTAATGCAATATGTATTAATAAGTATGAGTACTCCTCTTAAATATTATTATTACGGTTAAGATGTATTTCCTGCTGTAAATTATTCATTGACACTACTTATGTAATTATTATTAAAACAGTTTTGTAACCTCGCTTACTCATAATTTCATGTGCTTGTTATAATTATGGATATATGTCTATTACTGTTGATTTTATATTGCTTATACTTAAATGTGTCCACATGTGCCATTTGTCTTCTGGGAATGCTGTAAATAAAATCTTAATCTAAATCTAATCTAAATCTAAATCTATGAATACAATGCAGAATCGTGTGGAAATTATCTAAGTGTTACCAATAATTATGATTTGTTATGTGTTGTATATTTATGTTATGAATTATCTTACATTGTATAAACAAAGCGTCACTTGTATAACATGAAAGACTACCAAATGTTTTCAAGAATTTCGCTCCAGCTAATGTCTCGAACGTTTTATGGTCCTACATTCGAATTCAGATAACGTATGTAAGAAATGTTATTTATAAATAATTATTGACAATAGCAATACATGTACAGGTAGATTACTTTTCAAAATATAAGCAACTGAAATAAAAGTAAGATTGGAATCAGCATTCAACACATTTCCTTTTTGTTTCATGCTTTCACACTATTTATAAAAATGAGCTTTGCTTGAACATTTTAAACATTCGTTATTTTTACCTTTTAAATAGGACGTCATAAGCTCCGTTGCGCTTATTGCCGCAGAAACACTAATATAATCATTAAGTTGTCAATAATGTACATGCCTCTAACTTGGTTTAAATTTGCAAAGGTGAACATTAATTTATTGTTTTTTTGGTGCATTATTATTCATTATAATTATTTAAAAATAAAATACAATCTGATATGGATTTCCCTTTTAGAACGCAGTTTGTCATTGTAATTGTATCGTGTTTGTAACGTATTTCAAAGAATTGAATGATTGAATTAATCGTGTTTGTCAACATGTGAAAAATACATTTTGACTGACAGCACGCGGTGAGCTGATTTCACACTTTCAATGGCGAATGAGTGACGGGTGTGGAAAGTTTGATGAAAGTAAAACGAGTTCACTCAAACACTGTCATCGTGTCGAGGTCCAATCTCGTATATAAAGTCCATACTAATCCAAGCTAATCATAATCTTGTGATTACTAAAACAATAGCAGCTATCAAGAGATATGATGAGCTCGTTAGTGAGAGAAGCCTGCGAATTAACAAAAACAATGATGGAGCTGGTAGGTTAATAAGTAATAATCATTGAGTTAATAGAATATAATGATTGAGATTATAACACACTATCATATCAAGTATATGTATATAGGCAGAATATATAAGCTTTGTTTTATTAAATATATACAGATTTATTAAAAATTTCTATGACCAAAACAGCATGCCATGCATCGTTCAATCTTGCCTAAACATTATAATTATAGGAGCCGTAATTTAAATTATGAGTATATGTATGGTAATTGTTTCTTACTTTTCAATGAACTTTTTGACTTCTGTTTTGCAGTCGACTCAGCAGTCGACAAATACCGATTTAAGCCTGTACAGTCCATTTTCCCACCAATGGATGTCTGCAGACACACATGCGTCACAAAACATCAATGTACATGTTCGTGATGAGCGGTCAGGAAACCTCCCAAGCTTTGATTGTCCTGTTGTAACCGAAAATGGGTTTTCTCATAAAATCACGCGCATGCTCAGTGGACATCAACAGCAAATCGAAGACGTCCGCGAGACTGTTCGAGAGAGGTCACGAGCAGCTCGTTATTCCCCGTATGACGCGGCATACACACGACAGTCTACAAAAGCAAGTCGCCAGATAGACCAGTCCACAAATGGTGTTGAAACGGAAATAAGTGCCTCCACAGACATTGATGGGGGCCGAGGAACTCCGAATACGAGCGACTGCTCCATGTCGTCGTTGGAATCGTTATCACCAATTTCATCTTCTTCCGCGTTTGACACTGCGTCACCAACCGGAAGTGGTTCCGATTCTACCCAAACAGATGCCAAATCAGCAACAAGTCCGGAAACTAAAACTGATCAAAAGAAGAAACTGACAAGAACCAATTACACAAAAGAGCAATTGAAGACGTTGATAAAACTCTTCAACGAGAATCCCTACCCTGACTCTGAGATGATGGAAAACATTGCAAAGGACTTTGGCGTCAAGGAAATCAACATCAAAATTTGGTTCCAGAACAAGCGCGCCCGATGGCGCAGGCGAGTGGAGAACATGAACAACACAGTGCAGTCCTGCCAAACTACGGTCCCGATAACGTCACTATATGCGTCTTATGGACACTTTTACAACCAAATGACGTCACAGCAGGTGTCCGGGTATCCGAGCTACCAATGGGTGCATACAGGCGCTTACAGCCCCAACGTCAATCAGCACAATCCGGAAGTCGCGCCAAGAGTGCCATTGTTGTCATCGAATTTTAGTACATTTCAATCAGCTCAGTCATATCCACAATTGGTCAGCAATACCAGCTTTCCATCGGTCGTTACATCCTCTCCACAGAATAGCATGACGTCATATTTGAACGGACGTTATCAGAACGATTTGATGGGCTGTCTACATATGCAGCATGGTGTTTATTAACAATAACTGACTGACTGTGCTGAAGTTGTTTTATGGTTGTACAGCTTTTCAATAAAATATAATTATGACACGTTTGTGTTTTATTTAATGGTTTGTGGTTTAGAATGCAGATCTGAGGTATTCACGGGTCTGTTTCATGAAAAAAAACAGTACGAAAACGTAACCTAAATGATAAAGATAAAGGTCGTCCATTTGACCTTAACCTTTTATTTTAAAATTTGAATATTCTTACATGCTTCGTGAAAACTATTCAGCATACTATAATATCAAGGGGGATGGTGCGTATACGACTGACTGGGTTTACGTGAGGTTAGTTGTATTTGACTTCCAAAATTGCGTCGTTTTGATGATTTTCTCTAAAGAGTAACTTGTATTTTCTCTCGATAAGCCTCTTATATTCATATTTCCTTAAAATGAATACTTCCTTTCGGCTCGACGGTGCTTGAGCTTCCCTCGTTTTTTTGTTTCAAGACCGTAGACGCCGGAATAAAAAAGTTATTGAAGGCAAACCGTCCAAAAATTTATTGTTTACTTACGTAACCTTCGCGTTGTTCATGTACTTATATAATTTTCTCGTATAATACATAGTTTTGCGCATGTAAATTGTAAATATAACATAAATCACGACTATTTCATTTTCCCGACGCGGTTCAATTTCTAAAAATAATGTATTGCCGAAATACATTGGTTTAACACCCTTTTCTGGAACTGACTTTATTTTAAGCACATTTTGGGACCTGACTTTCAAATGAAAAAACATCTCTTTCATATGTTAAAGGGACTTGTTCACGTTTTCATACATTGACAAAATTGAAAAAGAAAACAGATTTGGAAATGTTTGATGTAGTTATGTTTTTTGCAAGGAAACAGTTATACGTAACATTTACTCTGCTCCAAAATATCCATTATTATCTCTATTATTTGCATCTTATGACGATTTGAAAACCTGAAAATAATGGCGTTACAAACGCGAAATGATTGAATAATTTAGAAATTCTGTTGTTATCGTTATATTTTGTGATAATACGAGGATTGTTGACTTTTACCCTAAGGGTCAGTGGTTCGAGCTTCGGTGTGGTTAACTTTTTGTCTTTATTTCTTTAACTTTATTTTGGTTTTATACTGGGCTCTTAAGTTCCGATGTTTACATTTATCAATTTAAAACATTTAATGACAAACTTCAAAACATGCAAAATCTGAGAACAAGTCCCTTTAAAGGGTTTTGCACGAAATAACTACCCATCTTTAATAAAGTTTATATGTGTACTTCAATATTATAGTTCTGTAGCATGTTATGTGCTGCAATAGAAGTGTTTTCTCAATCACGTCACTTACTGTAGCATTATGATAATGCTGCACGAAAAACCTGGCGACCAACCGAATCCATTCACCTATTTTCAAACGGATGGGTTGTTGGGTGGCTGATTTACGAGATAATATACTGTTTAGCAGCCCTTTTCAGTAATATTTTAATGAATTTACTGTATTATATGACGTGTTGACCTTAGTCTGATATGAACATTTGGTTAACCATTCTTTTGACCCTCTTTTCAGATGATGTCGGTCTTAGAGGGATGTAATAAGGTCATATTTCGTTGCAGTATATGTTATTAGAAATGAAAAATAGAGGAGGACTGAGATACCATTCCCCATTCGTGGACCACATGAGTTTAAATGTAGAATATGCCAGAAAAAAATAAAGGCATACACAAATCATCTGACACAGTATTATTGCCAGTGGTCAACATTTAATAAATTTGACGGCATAATGGCAGACAAATGTCCAAACGTATTAGATAATTGATCAACGTATATATATATACACTGCACTTAGAATAAGATCTTAAGTACACGTATGCACTCACTTTTTGTTTTCTGAATTTTAACAGTATTTGGTTACACTCAAATATTGAACCATGTCTATACGATTTAGAATCCACATGTTGTGCTATTGAAGTATTAATAATATATTCCACTGTATAATAGAAATGATTTGCATGATCTTGTTTTTGCATATCAACGGTGTTATTTTGATTATGTAATGCTATTTTAAACAATCAATTAACTCTTTTAATTTCGGTTTTTCGTAGAATCATACATCTTTTTAAATTAGAATTTGATTTTAACAATTGGTTGCATTACATAACATGACTAAGATACAGTTCTTACAGTTACAGTGACCAGATCATTTATTCATATGCATGTGTTCAGTTGATATTTTTCGGCGAAAATTATCAAATACTGTCATTTGAATGTGTCTGATTTTCTAAAATTCACGATAATCAATGAAACATTGTGGGATTTTTTAAAAGTGTGGGCATTTCTGTTTTACATAGTCGTTGCTATAAATTGTAGTTTGAATTTAATAAATCATTACAAAGTCTGTGTCACCACAGAAAACATTTTCGTTAAAAGGTGTTTTTTCGAGACGCATTTTAAGCACAAACACGTAAAATACCAAAAGCATCAATCAATTGTATATTAATATATGAAGGTGACTTTATTGAACTGTATCTGAATTCGTTTCTACAGAATGTTTTACGACGTTGTTTTTATTACGAATTATGAATTATTGGTTTACCTCGTTTTTTTGAAATCATATTTACGAAAACAATGCCTATACCGCTAGGTCAGTTTTGACTGTATATCAATTCCTTATTACTTATATATATACATACATACAAATACATGTATACTTTAAAAATCGAAAAACGACTGTCTAGCTTTAACTAAAAAAATCATTGTTTAACGAAGAAGTGAAGAATTATTATTCCACGGCAACAATTTTCATATGTGAAGTATCAACCAAAACTGTGAATGTCTTAACAACACAGTTCGTAATTTTCCTATTTAATTCAATCCTAAATATTATGATTGATTTTGATCAATTTTGATCACTGGGTTCCAACGAACTTTGGATACGAGTACATGTTCAAACCCACGTCATTTGTGTGTAACTCATAAACTAATATATAATTGTATTATATTGTAATAAGCAAAGCGTAGATTGGAACTCTTTACACGATATAGCGTGTTTGTTTTGTATGTGTTAATTATAAGGTGTGATTATTATGAAGGGAACACAGTCTAAAATGATGAGATGAGATCGTACGCTTATTGATGTATTAACCACAGGTGGTTAGCGTGTGGCTATGATATTAATTAGTAAAAACATGATTTTGAATGAAAAATAATCAAATTATAACGAAAAATCAACTTCTATGAAAAAAAAAGTTTCACTATCAAATATATATATAACAAGGTATTCAACTCAAAATGAACCGAATATAGGGTGCATCGCTTTGAACCGCCATTACTTCATCAATTGTGCAGCGATTTCCATGAACTCGGTCTTATTAAACGCAAAAATGAATTTGCTTTCTGGCAATGTACATATCTTGCAATATAATTACAAATGCTGGGTCAAATTTTAAGAAATAACACGATACATAGCTCGCGTGACCTACTCAACATCCACCAGGCCCGATCCAAGACAGAAATCTTCACGGTATAAAGGGCATTTTCAAAGCAATGTTCACGGACCTCGGTACCATAATTCAATAGAATGTATGAAAAAAACATTCTTAACGTTCTTGCCGTTACTGTGGTATTAACAGGGTTGGACATAAACAGATGTGAACAAAATAATATTAAAAACATGGTTGGTGCAAATCTATCAAAAAGGGATCAATGAGATTCGGAAAGGAATAACAAAGAAATAAGAAGACAAGGAATAAAATGATGTGTTGTTCATACATATCAACGTAATGTCACAATAATGGCACTGGGCATGCCACTAGAACAAACACCAGTTTACAAAGCAATACAACAGCGATACTGTAAAGTAGTTCGAAATAAACGGTTAATTATTCAAAAGTTACTTAAAGATTTGTTTTGACATGTTTCTCAACAAAACGCACTATAGGCTGGTGTTCATGGACACGAAACAAAAACCTTTTTAAACAGACCGCACTGCATCATGTGCGTAAGCTCAGATTGATAGTTTATTTAATAAAAAAAAATAATAATTTAACTTAAAGTACCCTGACGTAGGAATGCAACTTAATAAAACAACACATACTATGTAATGCTAATGAGTTAATCACGGTCCCATAATATTAATTTATAATCACGACGTGGCATAATAACACGATTAATGAACGCATGTTTCAGCCATGATAGTTGTTACAAGTTTTATATACATGTAATGTACAATGTATATATAATGTAATACGTGATATGACATTTATTCATTATACATGTATATTTTTTTCACATGTAATGTATATATATATAATGTAATAAGTGATATGACATATATGCATTATACACGTATACTTTTTTTTCGAATTCAATCTTAAATACATATACATTAATTTATATAGACACAATACTCGCCTTTCGTACAAAACAGTTTTATTTTTGAACATGTTATCCATTATAAAATACAGCAAACTTCAGTTTCTTGTAAACTTTACACAATATATAGTAAATATTATGTGGTACTTTTTGTCTGTATATAATTCGAGTTTTGATTTATTATATGCAAGTGTTTTTTTAAATAAGTAACACGTTTTAAAGTTTCAAGTTTTGTATTGGAATATCGGAAAAATGCATTTGACCATTTACATACAAGTAAACAAAGTATAGTCAAAGTGCATCAGTTCAATACAACAACAAACATGCAAATAAACACCAACTACATACAATGAAAGTGTCCAAACATTATGAGCAAACGTGTACGTATTAACAACAAAACATAAAAGAGCAAAAAGTAATATATATATATATATAAACAATATATTTATAGGGTTACATACAATATTTAATGAAGAAGCAGCAAGTGCTTGTCATTTTTACCTCACGGAGTTTCATGGAATTAGTTATGAATCTGGCAACATTGTTAATGACCTTATTATTTTGACAATAGAGTATGTTTTTAAATATCACTGAATTTGATCAGTTTGATCGAACACAATATGTTGTTAGCAGATCTTTATAGATTATGCAAGTTGAGAAGAAGTGATATTCGGATTCAACAGCGTTTGCATTACAAAGTCTACATATGCGTTGTTCTCTTGGTATATTATTATATCTACCAGTCTCTATTTCCAATTTATGGGCGCTATTTATAAACCTCGATAACCGGTGTGTGCGATTTTTAGTATTGATGCAATCTAAACATTTTTCATACGCAAATTAAGTCTTTAACATTTTATAGTATTCTAGTTTCGGTTGATTATAAATTGTATCGTGCTAATTTTTTATTTTGGTCTGGTTAATTTCATTAGAATAATAAAAAATTGTTAATTAAATTGTAAAATAAATGTTTGTGTCCATGTTGTAATAATTGTTGTTTAAGAAATGCACGCCACAGAGTTGTGTTATTGCTATTATTATTATTCATAATAAAATCATTCTAAAGATTGCATTGTTCGTTATAAACAGTGTTCATAAATGAATCAGAATTTTGTTGGATTTTAACCCAATAACTAAGTGCCCGTTGTTTGCATATAATAGAGAGAGGAAATCTGCTTTTTTCGTATAAGAAAGCGGCGTTAGAAGTCTGTGAGCGCACACCAAGAATATTTTTTACAAAATTTGAAATAAAATTTGTCAACTTCATTTCCCCATATTTCATATGCATATACAATAATTGGTACCACTAGTGAGTCAAACAGAGAAAGTTTTGTTTTAGAATTTAGCCTCACTTTGATTAAAATAAATAATAAATGGTTGTAAGCTTTAAGCTTGTTCATTATTTGCCTTAATTGCTCTAGATATGTTCCCAGTGTAGTGTAGTTTTAGGCCTCAGTAGCAAAATTCATCAACAATTTTAATAGCCTGAAGGTAAATATTCCATCTAAATGTACACTTACTTTTCATTTTTTCGAATAAACAAAATTTAGATTTTGTTTATTTTTATTTTTTAATCACCATTAACATGAGTATTGATAGATAGAATTTGATTGCAATTGTAGTCTTTCTGGATTAGTGGTAAATAATGCAATGTCATCAGCAAATAACAACATAACTATTGATAATAAACGTACATCTTGAATTTAGGTCACCAACTTACATGATATTATCTTGTTGAGTGTAGACAAGTACATCGGGCGCTATTTGTTAGAAAGAATCAAATTCAAATAACAGAGAGTTTACATTTGAATAAACATTGATTGACAATGTGGTGTATAGCATGCATACACAAACATATCATCTTCTACACACACTGACTAATTATTTTTAGTTTAAACCAAAGTATACCATGAGTTTTAACTTTAACTAGCTCTATTGTTTTTGATTAATCCTTAAAATATACTACAACACCGCCACTTTCTCGCTTTGCTTTTTTGTTACTTTTTCGACGGGGGCATGAAATATAATTAAACATATCAATATGACAATTTGTTGTTCTTGAATTCCAGGTTTCCGTGAGGATAAGAATGTCATTGGTATTAATAAAACTAAGAAAGTTTCTGTCATTCATTTTTGATAAAAGGCCTTGAACATTCCACGAACACAGACGTAGCTGCCTCAGGTCTTTTTCCTAATTTATACGACAGTTACAGTGTATTTGTTTGTGTGTTCATCTTTTTAAATTCCATACTATTCTCAATATAGAAAATTAATTGATTGATTATATGCAATGTTTTGTTTTAAATAATAATTTAATTGTATTTGTTTATTCGTATTGAATATAATATGATGTGTTTAATCTACAAAATATTCGATTTTAGCTACTTCATTAACATTCATATATACAATATTAAAATAGTTTGTAACAATATAATACATGTTCATAGTTGATGACATAAAGTATAAGCCATTTAATGTATTCATACATTTAACTAAATATTGATTATGTAAACCATTCCCACCATTTTCTAATAATAACTGATTTCAGATTCAGCTATTTCGAACATATTGGTTGATTTTCTCGACAACGTTTTTGATTCTTGCTGACAATGATCTTAATGTTTTAATCATCATTTTCACAAACAAAATTGATGTCAAGAACGACCATCATTGTCAAACCTTAGACATCGATTTGGAGTGTCTTCATAGCCAGCCAAATAATTAAACATAATTAATAAATGTATTACATTATTATTATAAAATATGTCTTAATTCAGTATCAGTATCTTGTTCGTTATTCGCACACCGATTGTTTCTGCCATGCACATTTATAACAGTTATATTAAGTCGTATTCTATCTTGTTTATGAATATGATAAAGTAAATTTAATGACATGATAATCTGCTTCAAACCGATATCAGTAAATCAAACCAATATGTTTGTTTGAAACTATGTAAATGTTTTCTTTCCGTTCAGATGACTTATAAAAGGCTCTGTCCTTCGTTCTACCCAATTCCATTAGAACATGCACTTGTGTATATGTTTATGCAATATGTTTCTATCGTTTGAAACACATATTTTTATACTTATTGTATACTAAGAATATATATCTACGCTGTTTTGATTAATAGTGTTGAAATAAATGTATTTACACTATCTTGTAAATGTGAATGAATGATCTGAAATGCTATAACATGATTTGTATCAACTATGTTTCATGCTTGTTAACATGCATATGCAACAAAACAACAACAACAACATCAACAACACCACCACCAACAACATCAATTAATTTGAACATGTTAAATGTTTACATATTTATACTTCACTTTATGATTAGATTATTTCATGTTGTCTTATGTTACTGAATTCTTCTGTCAGTATGGGCTAACCACAGACATTTTTACGATTTGAATTAAAGACCCATTAATACTTAAAAATCAACGGAAGTTTAGTAAAGTATTTCGTAAAATAAAGTTACACAATAAAAATCAATGCTCCTGATAGCAAAAGCCCAAATTTCAAAGCCAGATGTCTTCTGGTAATAAAGATTTTTGTAGATACAAAATGCTTGTTTTTAATGTTTCGTGTCACAATAAATTCCATTTAAATTTCCCGCATTGATACCTATACATACGACATACAAACACTAAAATGGAGCCATGTTAGTGTTCCTGTGTCGTATGAATAGATATTGTCGCGGGAAATTAAAATGGATTTTTTTATGCCACACAAAAATGAAAAACGAGCATTGTGTATCTACAAACATCCATGTTACCAGACCACATCTGGCGTTGAAATTTTGGCTATTGCTATAAGGAACACTGATTTTTTATTGGGTAACTTAATTTTACGAAATTTTGTACGAACTTTTCGTTGATTTTTTAGTATTAATGGGGCTTTAAAGTTTACCTTAAAGTCTTAGAAACTTTCAAAGTCACAACTCGACAAACGTTCAGACAATAAAATACGAAATCATCATTATAATTTTGTCTTTAATATAATCTTAACTTTAAATATTTAGATGTCATTTTATAAAAACAAAGCGATTGGGCATAATTTTGTTTTAATTTTGTAATTTAATTCTGAAGCTGTTCCCAAATTTCTAATCAAATGCATTGAGTATTAGCAAAATAATTCAGTAGATACATAAACATTGACTATTGTATCTATTTTATTAATATTTATTAGTTTGTATATATATATCTTAAATCGATTACATTAAAAGCAAACTCACTTTATTAATTACAATTTGCAATTGCGTACGAAACATCTTAAAATAGGTTTCGCTTGATTTCTGTTATGTATGAAAAATATCTGGAAACCGATTTCAATCTTTCATTATTATTATGAAAAGTGTTGCCGATTGGTTTTACAAATAAATTACCACAACTTGGTGAATTTTGATTTAGTTCACAGCTGCTTATACTCAGTCCAAGCAAAAGCATAACATTATATAAATTAAAGAAACTTTATGCAAAGTTCGGAAGTGTTTGACCACGCATCAAATAAAAACATGTTTCTAGATGTTAAACATTTAATAAGAGTAACACCAATGTTGCGAGGGGTGATGGTGTGTAACAAACGGTAATGAGCGTGCTCATTTTCATTTTCAACAATTGAAACTCAAATTGATATTCAAACTTTGCCATATTTTTAGCCCACATGCTTACGTTTATCTTAGTTATAATTACATCAATCATAACTGTCAGACGAATTGTTAACGAATCGATTTACTACCAAATTTTGGACTTGGACTTGTTTAACGGTTCGTTCCTCTACCTGCCCTTCTGGTGTGACTGTGATTGATTTAGACAGCTCGTCACTGGATAACTCCTCCTTTGTTCTGAAATGATTTGTTTATGCCGGATTCTCTGTTTGCTTTCTAACGTTCATGAAAGCGAGAAAACAATATTACAATTACAAATTTAACAAACATGTGTCTTATGCAATAGAGCTAATTAAACATAAAGATATACTTCTATATGAACAAAATTAAAATAATAACATCGAAGAGATATCTATATGACTCTATGTTTGTCCTGAGTACTCAATTTATATATTAAGGCCTTAATATTGCTTACAGATCCAGATAATGTCAGCACACAAACAATCACTCATTAACTCGTGAACGCTGACATTATGCGTTTAAGCACGCTTGTGTGAAATGGTTTGCGTTGGGGTCAAATTGTGTGGTATGACGCTAATCCATTTTGTTCATTCTCAGCCTTATTCACTAATATAACTCAACAGTCTGTGAACATGCAAAAATTACGCTTAGGCACGCACACATAACTTATGGAAAATAAAGACATTGCACATGCAATGGTCATATGCTACTTATTGGCAAAGCATTATATAAATATATCGTAACTCAATATTAACTCATTCTATAGGCATACACATTGACAATTTTTAAACCTAACGCCGATTGTTTCCTATATGCAAATAGGAAATCACATGTGGGTTATTCTGCAATAAGTAGAGTCGGACCCTAATGTTTTGAAAATAGTTCTGAACAATGCCAAGTTTTTGTACGTTAAAATGCACGTGCTAAAACGCGCTTAATGTACTCGTTACAATCTTACCGTTCGTGTTTCACGTATAGTAACGGAAACATACATAGGATCTGACACCATTAGTCATTTCAAACCATACTTATTAAACGAGTTTAGAAATTTTGTTAGTGAGCGATCGTTTGGCCAGCTTACTGACATATTTCATGGACAAGTTTATGATTGATATTGACGCCATATTGTTTTGTTATGACCCATGACGTAATTGATACGCGTGTGTATATTCGTTGTAGAAAAAATGGGCGGAGAATGTACAAATATAGACAGACATTTTTTTATTTGACTTGCACAATGTACATCGTCAACATAACATGTGGTTGGTATTGATATATGTCAACATGTATTTGCGCAGAAAACAAGTGTCAACAAACATGAATATTTACAAAACAAATATATATAGTTCCCATGTAAACGAAGAAAACTAGGTCGTGTTAGAATCGACAGAATTTAAATATTTTTTTTAAATCTATACTCCTGATCCTGGGTTATTCGACAACAAACAATGATAGACAAATATAATCTGACATATGAACTGGTCAAATGCTGAACAAAATGTTAATCATGCTATCAATGATCTCGACAATGCACGATTTTATCTGTTGGGTGAGTTTTGCGATTATAATTTTTTTTTTCGCAAGTCATGCATTGGTGACACAGGCATACACTCAGAACTTCGAGTCGTACGTGGTAATATGTTCACTATTTTGTGCAGTGAACATAGCTGTATACAAACAGTGCCCTAGTACTATCTTTATCTCGTCATATTAAAGCCGGCCGAGTTGATGTTGGTATATTTTCCCATTTTTGATATGTGTTGCAAAAAAAGTGATTCTGAGTCAAAATGTGATGGTATTTATGTCAGATGTGCAAAAAATTTGGTCAAAATCGGTCGAGAAATGCCCAAATTCAGTACAAAGATGGGCTTTTCAATTTCTGTCCATGGACAGAAATGATCTAAATTTAAACACGCGCGGGTCACATGTAAAACCACGTGACCATTGCATCATTGTTTACAACGCCATTTGCCATGGAGAAACCGTGTTATTTAGTAGTTCTTCTTTGTTTTGTAAAACGCCGAAGTGGAAATCACGTGAAATTGGCGCTCACGTGACCCAAAGCGTGCATACGTCACAGGTTAATAATAGTCTTGTAGATTCCGTTATGTACATTATAAGGTTTCGTATTTTTGATGCTTTTGGCATTTTTTGGCACATTTTTGCGAAAATCAGTATGGAAGAGTTAAGCTTTAGAATGTATCTGACGAATACTGATCAATTCTGGTCAGTTGAGAAAAACAAATTGTTGTGAGAAATATCAACTCGGCCGGCTTTAATCTCTATTTATATTTATTTTAAATATCACGAACGCAGTTTAATTTCCGATCATAAACGAAATACTACACACGAGTGTGCACATTGGTTTAATGACTCATGTTATTGCGTAAGGATAATTTTATATCGTTGTATTTTGCAAATGCGTATATGTTGCTGGACTACGGACGCAGGCATTCTGTCCGTTTATTTTCATATAAAATAAGACATATTTGTATTCAAACTCCAGTTATTTTTGCCTAAAATATCATATATGATGATATTATTTGAAAATGTTGAGTATTTGCTGCTATCACTCGGTCATTACGTAATAATTGACCGTCAGTATTAATCTTTTCTAGTTGTAACGCATGCATAACGGGTTACAATACAATTATGTTTTCATGAATACAATGTGTGTCATTCTTTAAAGTGTATGACATATACTTATATTTATATATACACGTTTTATTAGGTATGCAATTGTAAAATTTGTCAGGGTCTTTAATTACGTATTTTTTTAAGTTTATTTATTCGATTTACCCGATTGTCGTGAGGTGATAATTACACAAGTTCAGCATTACTCTACATAAATGAATGGACATCATTCTGAAAGGATGATTTACTTTCCCCTATGTGGCGGATGAATGCAATCAAATTTATATGTACATTTACCGGCATCTAGCAGGAGAAGTAAATAGCTGGTATTCATATAAATGGTATTTCTTCTTAAAATACACATGGATAAACGGATAATTCGAGTGTAATGTGTAGTAATAAGTTCCACATAACCGCTAAACACTTGTTAACTGTGTATTAAAGATAATACTATACGTAAATTTAACTCCGATAATAATTTCCGTAACGTTTTCAATGTTTATCGAAATGAAGGAACACACCAAACAATTCTTGGTTAAATGAACGAGACATTATTTATAACATAGTTACTATTCTTAATTATAGCACACTAACAAAATAATTGCATTTGCACAAAGCAGTTAAATCTCTTATCTTATAGAGTTAGACTTTGCACGATTATTATCGTTAGAGACACATGTTGAAATTTATGCCAAATGCGTAACTGGAAGGTGTAGGAAAATGTTTGTATTTGTACAATACCTTTTACGTTTACAGCAATACACCACCGCACCAATGACACACAGTAACACCACCGGAGGTACCACTGAGGCGATAATAACTGTTGCTGAAAAAAAAACACAAATGGTGTTTCAGTAGAACCTGCGACCCCACCGTTCTGGCGCCAGTCAGCCACTGGACTACGGTTCCGTCACAACTGATAATTTTTATTAAGCTTACACAAACTGCGGCCACTGTCGGGTGTATTATATCAATGCGTATTGGCACCCGACAGTGGCCGCAGTGCAGCAGCCTTTGTCAGCGTTTGATCAAAACACAGAAGCATAGGAAACAGTGTACATTCAAAAGTCATCTGAGACAAAATAGAATATAATTATAGATTAGGAGTTTTAATGGAAGATCAAAACATTTCAAAGTAATTATCAATTGTTTAATGTATCAATAGACAATAGACAATATTAAAAAAACATATTATTACTTACTATAAAACATTTTTAGAAAAAATAACATGTGTGCAATTTTCATCGTGTAAAGAATGTAAAATCTTTAATATTTTGGCTGTCAGATGTTTCCTATTGTAATTGTTCTATTCGATAATATTATGTTGTTTAACTGCGTGTCGTACAATAATGTGATACATTTGTACTAGTTTACAGCTACCATATTGATCGAGCAGCTAGGCCAGTCCAATTTGAGTATGCAAGCTGTGCTATGGGGTTTATTCTATCCATTTCACATTATTTGAGTTATTTGCGATAAGTCAAGTCCGCGAAAGAGCTTGCGCGTTCGGTCATAAATAGACATTGTGCGATGAAAGCCGTAAAGATCATGTTTCTCGAAACACAAGTCCTAAAACAATATTTAGAAAGTCGATGGTACTGATTCAAGCACGTTTGCACAGAGCCGCAATATATCTAGTTATACGTTTTGTAGATCCTTTGTGAAGGATACTTTCGGAGTTTATTTGAATTATTGAAAACACGTGTGAGCCAGCGAGATATACATATATTGAAATGCATAGGTGTCAAGCCAGTAGCTGTTTGATCGTAAAGAATACGCTCGGAACGCCGGCAGAATTAACTTTAATTCTTCAATCAACTGTACATTGATTGTTTGTATGGCTGAACTCTTCACTTTATGCTCGTAAATTTGTAAGCACATATTTATGTTGATATACTTCATATAAGTTCAGAAATCTCTCAACTGGTGCACTTAATAAAGTTTGAAATGTGGAATATTTCATGTAACGTTCGTTTCTAAACATCAACACACAAGTTGCGGTCAGTAGGTATAGTATGATTTAGAAGTTATTTTTATCATACTCATACATTAATAAAAACTTTACCATAACAATACGAGTTCGAGATTCTAGTTAGTGGACATCATTTTATGTGGCTTTTCATATGTGCAGAACATATAATATGTTTTTGTTACCGCATGCATAGTAGTTATATATTAGCCTAATTAAGTTTTATTTACTGACTCTCAATGGTTGTTACATCTTTTGAAAACGGTAAGCATTTTAAAAAGCCGATTGAAAAGCTGACATACATTTTTTTTCAAATCAAGCCAAAATACATATGCTGTTATAGCAGTATTGCATCAATGACTATTAAGACATGTACACACATATTATAACGGCGATTTGAAATAGCATGCGATGTGTTGATGTTATTTGACAGATTTCTTTTTTCAGAAACTAACTTTAACAATAAAAGGTTATAATGTAGCAAAAACCTTACTGGTAGATGGTTGATCTTCCTTCTTCCTGTCGTCCTTCACGTCTGAATCGGTCGTCTGGCCCGTTGTCGTTGTAACGGGATTGCGTGTTGTGATCACTGATACAACTAACAACATTAAATAATTACAAAATATGTTTTATTGCCGTTGAGGCGACATATGTACTTTTTTTACTATACACATACCAAGTGCTATCATTGGTTAGATGAATTTGCAATTACATCATGTAGAAGGTTTTCCCCAAACCAGTCCGGCTATAAGATGAATGTGAACATGTATTTGCTATTACATTTAATCTAGGTCAAATGCTACATATATTAATACTTCAATCGAACTATGCAAAATAAATGTGTGTAATACTATTCCTTACTAAAAAAAATCATATGTGCTGATCCTATTATATCTAAAATAAAATGAACACGTATTTTTTACCTCAGAAACGGTTCGATCAACTCCTTTTTAAACACACCCAATTATATTATCTTCACAGTCAATAAGGCATGTAAGATACTTTCAAGAAACAATTGTTTTATTGTGCAGTAAGATGTGTTAAAAATAACAACCCAAGCGCATGTTCAAATACCGGTGCACTGGTCAACGCTTGTAGCCTTTAACGAAGCAGTGGTGTACCCGATCGGACAGGTTTCACATGTTGTATGACCAGTGGAAGATTGGTAGGTACCGACGTCACAATTACGACACACTGCGTTGACCTCAAACGTACCCGCAGGACACTCCACTGAAATACAGACAGTATATGCATTTTAGCATGGTAGATCTTGTGCGATTCTGGTATGAGTAATTTTCTAAACGGCTATTAATATGTCAGCATGATTTTGTTTTATTTATGAATCTATAACTTTTAAGAATTACAGATTGTGTATCGCAAATTAAAAAAAGCTAGTTTCAAGTGCTGTTTGAGCATACGTGTAAACAGTTAGTTACTCTAAAAAATCTTTCACCAGTTAAATTAAACTTGTTCAGTTGATGGAGCAGAGTGGCATGAATAGGTAATACATAAACTAATTCATATGTGAAAGGTTTTGTACCACACAGTCCGTCTGTTCCTGAAAATCCAGGTTGACAGTATATGCCTAGGAACGCATCAACGGAAGCCGGATCTACACTGTATAGCACACCAGACACGTTGAAGACCGTGAGATTTTGTAGATAGTTTAGTACGTCCATTGCAGAATTGAAGGCATTGTGAAGCACTTGTAGATCAGCTGTAACTGTGATTATAATTATATACATAACTAGGTAAGTGTTGATTTATGTTGAATATAAAGCGAGAATCTTGCGAGGCGCCAAACATTTTAAAATGTTTCTTTTGTCAATGCTGACTTGATCATGGAAACTATAGCCATGCTGTATATGTAATGGTTCCATTTGTGTTTAAACTTGCTAATGTTGCATTTATGCCGAAATGGGTTGAATGTACTTGATAGTTAAGTGGAAAGACTGAAACCTTTTACAGAGCACTATTGCACACTTAAAATGCAATCAAACCTAGATTGTTTTAAATGTTTGTGGTTACAATATAGACAAAAATGATCAAAGTATAAATGTTCACACATTCAGACCATACATCTACCTGTTCCATTTTGTGTGTAACCGGCAATATCAAGCGTGTTCAAGTCTGGTAGTTGTATCTTAACTGAACTTGTGAGTGTTGATCCAGTACTTCGCTTCCGACTCTCGTTAGACTTGTCACTTACGTTAACCATTCTTTCGCAGGTATTGGCAATGCCGCAAGAAACAGTTGTTAATTTTTCCAATATAGACTCTTTAACCTCTTTCTTTTGCGAATCAGTTAGCTGATCGTTAAAATCCACTGTACTTCGCGCTTCAAACATGAGCGGAGAATTGTAATCTGAAAAAATCAGTAGAATGAAACTAATTTTTATCATGTTAAACATATGTTCTCCCAAAATATTTTTAAGCTTAATTTATATAAAAGCAACAATACAACCAAACAATGCTACTCAATGATATACGGTTTTATGCATATGTCAACGGATACTTAAGGACAGATTTCAATGATCATGTCTAAACGGGTTTTATTTTCACAAATAAAATACACACGACAGTGTAATATTCAGTGTTGTACCAACCTACGCATTCCGGTATCACACTGTCAGGATTCCATTCGTAATTAGTAGAAGGACCACACGTGTATTCGGGAAAGGGGTCTTGTCCGCTTGGAAACGTTGTGCCATTAAAACAGCTAACATTGCAGCGTTTGTCTCCAGTTACCGAGTCAATACATTTAAATACTGTACCAAAGCTACGTTTGAGCTTTGGGCATTCTTAAAAGAATTCACTAAACGGTTAAATAGAAATATTGCAAAAAAGGTTAAACAAATTAATGGTATATACATTGAATGCACATTCCGCTGTTATATTTCTTAAAGTATTTTGTATTCTATGTCAATGTGCATCTTACCCGGGCATTTCTCAGTATTGCAGTATTTCATCTCAACGGCTTCACCCTGACAGGTGCGCCCTCCAGGTCCGGGTGCCGGGTTCGTGCATTGCCTCTGCCGTGATTGGTTACCACTGCCACATGTTACGCCACATGCTGTCCAGTCCGTCCATAAAGACCAACCACCGTTTACTAAGTGTACAATCATACTATTTTTTTCATCAAAAGGAGTGTGCGCATCATAATACAGATTTAACATTATAACAATTATAAGGAAAGTTATGTGTCCGCTTTATTGGTCCATGAATACAATACGCGCGTATAATATTTACAAAATCATGGAGCACATGTTAGAAACTTAATGTGTAAAATCAGTACGAATATACTTATAATAAAGAATATGTGCATATATTCTCCTTGCAGTTATATAATAAACTAAGTGTTTATAAATACATGTACAAAAAAAACCGGTAAAATGCAATTAAAACCTGGAGGAATAGAACAGTCGCTTCCAGTGTAGAAGTTCGTACAGTTGCACGAATATGTTCCGTTTCCAGGAACGCACATCCCTTGTTTGCAGTCATGTATCAAACAGTAGTCAGGTGGAACCTCGCACCGCGTTCCTCTCCATCCCCCATTGCACACGCACGTAAACTTCCCGAGACCGTTCATACAGGTGTGATTGCCACAAGGAAAATTGAAGCACTCATCGTAGGCTGTGAAACAGAAGGTAGCATTGGTTTATGGACCAATCTATATTTACTAAATACGCTGGATGAATACAGGGCATTTTTGTGGAAAAAAAAAACACTTTGAAATTAATGCAATAATTTCATTTTGGTCATTGGTCATTTATACAATACAACGAAAGTAAGATGATTGGAAAGGTTGCAGTGGTGTAGTGGATGTGGTGTCCGCATAGCGACCGGTAGATCACGGGTTCGATCCCCACTGTGGGAGCGTTCTTAAGATCTCACCCAAAGACATAAAGTACTGTTTCTTAGCCCAGGGAACGGACTCGAGATCGTTTCAATAAGCCCGAGCTTTCAATGCAATCGAGTTAAAATAATTAGGTTTAAACTTAACTAAGATGATCGGTAATATGATTATTTGAATCTTAGAAATGAGGGTCCCTAGTAAGATGACTTGTCGGCCACTGGATAATATAAATACCATAGTGGATTAAACATAAACTCTATCGGTAGTAGCGTAGTGAAGGCAATGTAACAAAAATGATAATATTCCGTAACTGTTTTCACGAGTAAAAAGACTTACTCCGAAATGGACATGATTCTGAAAAAAAAAGACTAATGTAATGGTACAAATAATGCTAACACATTTGAATGGTTTCAAAATCCCGTAGCGTATCATCCGTTGTTATTTTGAACGCAACTATCATTGGTGGATATAAAGGGTCAGCTTTGTTTGTATCGGTGGAATGTGTGGATTAATGTTCAAAAAAAGTAAATATCCGGATTACAACCACTGAAAAAAATAATCTTGCTAATTATATTGCGAGTCGCTTACGTGGGCTAAACTAATACATTATTTGCTTATGTTAACGAATGAAACATTATGATTAAAGCATTTAGCGAATAAAACGGTCGACAATTATAGTTTAACAATTTAAGTTAAATTTAGCCCCTGCCCCCCAAAAAAAGCTCTCAAAGAAAACATTCGTATCGCCAATATTTAGATTAAATTAATGTTTGTGTTTTTATTGTATTTTGAATAAAAAAAAAATCAGATGACCTCGACATATTCTGGCATACAAATAAGACATTCAATGTTTTTAATGCACTTACGGTCACATGATGAGGGATACACAATAACGATCCCGTCTACAAGACTTCGCACTATATCTTCCATAGATAGCAAAGCGTCTGAAGAATTCAGGAAACACGTTCTGTCAAAGTTCGATATTTCGAGAGCACTTAGTGACCGGGGGAAGATAGCTAGTCCCGACATCGTTATTCCTGAATTTAAATGAATAAGAACAACGCTTAATTAATATACCGCTGGCATTGAACTCCTACTACTTCTACTAGTTCTACTACTACTACTACTACTACTACTACTACTACTACTACTACTACTACTACTACTACTACTACTACTACTACTACTAGTTCTACTACTTCTACTACTACTACTACTACTACTACTACTACTACTACTACTACTACTACTACTACTACTACTACTACTACTACTACTACTACTACTACTACTACTACTACTACTACTACTACTACTACTACTACTACTACTACTACTACTACTACTACTACTACTACTACTACTACTACTACTACTACTACTACTACTACTACTACTACTACTACTACTACTACTACTACTACTACTACTACTACTACTACTACTACTACTACTACTACTACTACTACTACTACTACTACTACTACTACTACTACTACTACTACTACTACTACTACTACTACTACTACTACTACTACTACTACTACTACTACTACTACTACTACTACTACTACTACTACTACTACTACTACTACTACTACTACTACTACTACTACTACTACTACTACTACTACTACTACTACTACTACTACTACTACTACTACTACTACTACTNGTGATTTTTGTTTGTGAAATGCGCAATTTTGTTTTGTTCTTGATTACGTGCCTTGTTTGTATTATAATAAGTCACTTACTGGTACAGTTCTCGCGACGCATTGAACCCTTCATTAAAGTGCTGTGGTTTGCAGGACAAAGGTCACATTGTGCTTTCCCGTCATCTTCATTGTATTCACCAATGTTGCAAAGTTCACAGTTTCCCGTTGTCGAGTTCATGTAGGTTCCTTTGGGACAGGGTTCTGTAGATATTGGTTTATTTTATAAATGTTTGCAAAACGGTATCATTTAATAAATACGTTTTTGTTATTTGATAGTGCCTAAAATTGCAAGATGCAAACACAATTGTTCGAATCAACACATAATGCGTCACAGTTTTTACATTTAAAGACAATAATTAAAATCACGTACTGCATTTAAATCCATCTCTCTTATAGTGTAGCGGGCATTTCAAAAGTGGATTGGTACTTCTTTGGTATGCACCCCTTCCTAACGTGAAACCATTTATATTGAGGCTGCCGTTTCCAACATCTTGCGCTATCCTGTCACTTATGGCAGTTAAAATTGGTAAGGAAATGTTGATTGCTTCTTGACTCGAGATGTTTGATAAATCAAATGGTGCCATGATGTCAAAAGTCACTCGAGCGTACGTAGTTTGTCTCTTAGTTAGTATATGATTATAAATTATAGAGCGCCGTTTCTGATATGATCCACAGACGACATTGATGTTGTCTACTTTACACTTACGACCAGGGCAAATTGATTTTTCAATAGTATCTTCAATTGTGCTGAGGTATTTCAAGACGGCTTCCTTGATGGCAGTTTTGGTTCTTTCATCTGCGCAGTTTCCCTCATAGATAAGCTCTGCCAGAAGTACAATATCGCCCCACAACGGACCTGGACGTATTTTTAATTTATTTGTCAAAAAAGGATAAGTTTGGTTATACATTGGCAACAGCGTTTTCTGGATTTAAGAAAGAAATGCTTCTTTCAAATGAACTCAACTTAAAGTGGAATTGCTGCAGACCGGCATGAATTTTAATGTGTAATAAAGGTACATAGCTCATCTTGGTTTTTACGACGGGCGCAATACTATCTTCAAGAATTAACAAATAAAAGCGTTAAACGTACGTATGCAGTCTGGAAACTTATCCAATGGATACCATTTTCCACTGTCCTGACAGCTGAGTCTACCAGTGAAGGAAGCACCCACGACCGGACTGTCGTACCCAGACTGACACAGCATAACGTATAGTGGCCTGGAATTGATGCTGTCGTAGGTCATGGCGCCGTAAGCAGGGGGTGTCAAGGGCGGACAACTCACAACTGAAACAGTTCGAATGAAAGCGTTTCATCAATGTTTCATCCATATTACAGCGTTCTCGCTATGTCGCATAAACTATGTTTAATTTTAGATAACTATGTTTTTCAAAAAACAAGGATATTTGGATAGTGTGTAAATGTTTTACCCGCTTGTTGGCCAAACAATTATTTTATGTAATAGTGTAAGTATTAATTGAAAGCGATTCATATAATACTAGAACAACATTCAAGACTAATGTCTCGATTTATGTTGATGTTTGTTTTTTAACTAAAATATGTTTTTGCAATATATTACTGAATCAGAAAGTTGATATATTTGTTGATGTCGTTAAGATCAATTTATTTCTTTTTTGTGTGTATGTCCTTGTATTTAATTATGTTTACAATTGTTTGTAGTTAGCTCATTGCACCGTGTTCTGAGTATGTGTTAAATATATAACTGTATTATTAATAAATAAACTATACTTAACTCCATGAAAGTATTCTCACCATTGCAATGCGGTTCCACACGTCCACTCCATTGCCAAAGTCCAACTCCAGAAGTTCCATAACGTTCACAGGACATTATATTTGTCCCGTTCAGTTCAAGGTTAAGGTCGCAAAACAATGAACATTCTACACCATTGGAGTAAATGGAGTCAGAACAATTGTATCTTATGAAACGGGAATCGCTTAAACTGTCTGTCGGACCGGAGGCGCATTTTACAACTGTAACAGTAGTATAATATATAAGATGTGTTACTTTTTATATAAACAGATTTAGATATATAATTTATCGACTAATACGAACTTAAAATGAGTTGTAATGCATAGCTTAAGGACATTTAATGGTGTGGTCTGGTAACTACAAATCAGTCTTAACAAAGTTTTAAATTGATGAAAAATGCTCTAATATAATTATCTTATACTAATCTGGTAATTGAAAATAACAAAGTAAACGATTCTTACAAGACATTTGTTCAGTAACACCCTTCTGTGATGTTATATATATATCGCCATTCTTTAATACAATATGATTGCCACATTCATAGTTTAAGCTATTGAACACAGGACGAATGTCTCTTATTAATTCTCAAATAAAATCAAATATTTTTGAATAAATATATTTCATATACCTTTTGCTTCAACGGTTACGCGGCATTCTGACAATAGCGGATGGTAATTTCCAGAGTTGTCGGTCACTCGATATTGGATGTGATATATGCCCTCCTTAACCATATTCCCTTTAGCAATACCCGAAAGCTTTACAGCTGTCAGATTATGATCAACGTTGTCAGTAACTAAAGGGTCCGTCCAATCCAATGGCGCGTATGATGTGCCTCTGACAGCGTAAACCACGTGATTTGTACAAGTGATTACCGGCGGTTCATCGTCTGCATGTCACACAAGCAATAGACATCGACTTAATGCAATAAACAAGGAACATGTAATGTATTTCTAAAACAAATCACAGCGACGATCAAAATCTAATAAAATCCGAAATTCGGAATCAACTCAAACACGTTACCTGAACATCTAGCAGCTTTCGTCGTGTTGGACCATTTTTCGTCCGATTGACAGTTTATGACTGGTGAGCCTTCCAGCCGGTAACCTTTGTTGCATGAAAAAGAGCATTCGGTGTCAAACTCGTAAGTAGAACTTCTACAAAGAACAAATCCATTTGTGGGTGCGAAAGGAGCGGGACATCGTTTTCCTAGAAACATACAAACATATACTGGGCAATTCAATACATATATTACCAGATAAGTTCATACAATAAAATGAGAATTGTATAATCGACGAAGGAATACAGAAATCGATTTTGATGTACATACTTTCGCAGTCCGGTAGACTGGTCCAGTTCATGATATCCCTATCCCCCTTTTCACAGGTGGATTTTAAAGATGCACCAATTGGAATTCGGTAGCCATCCATGCATTCAAAGGTGCATTCGCTACCATACAACATATTGTTTGTGCATTCACGTTTGCGACGAGTTGCCGACGGCGAGGGCTCAGTACAGGCAAAATCTAAATTGGAGATATTTTAATATATATTATTTCGAACAAAAAAGACTTTATAGGTAGTGTGTTTTATAGCATGATCGACTGATGCCCATGAGAACAGTAGTATACTCCTAATATTAAAAGTTCGTTGCCATTTCGTTACCAATAATATACTATTTTTTATATAAATTTCTGTTTAGCACTTTAATATAATAAGATATTGTTTAATAAGGATTATCCAGATATTAAGCATTGTAATAATTTCCATGTTTAAAATCATTATTATAAATTATCGTAGGAACTGCCATCAATGTATAGAATATCCAGTTAATTTCAGTTTTGCACATATTTGCACACAAGCTGTTGTAGTAACAATGCTTTCCTTTTCGTTATCTTAAGATTGTTTTGCCCAGCGGTAAGCTTTTGCGGAAATCCACCAACAAGTTAAACAACTGCCACTACAATTGCATTTATACATATATAAAATAGTAAATATGACTTTGAGCCATAACTCCGTACAATTTGTCGCATCCATTTTTTTTCTTAACTATCACCGAAATAGTGTTATATGTGAATTATAGGGAAATCAATTAGTCAGTTAAAATGATTTAATAATTCATATTTTGAAGACTATGTATTTAATACAATTTATACTTGCCAAATCTATTCGGGATTAAATTTCCTCACTATATTATTACCTATACAATCAGGTCATAACGATGTGCGCAAATTTGAAAAACCTAGATTTAAATATTTGAGTTTAAAACTTGTATATTTGTAATGGAAAACAAACTTTCAAAGTTAATCCAATCATATATTTTTTACTATAATCCTTCACCTAAATATAATTCTGCTGTGACATTCAAAAACAGATAAATAGCAGTTAAACATTATAAGGGACTATATAATGTATTGTGTATAAAAATAAAACACAATAATTGTAAATATAGCTATCATAATTCTGCCACTTGAACGATGATCTTTAATATCATCTACAATATTATGCCATTCATCTCTGAAGGGTCGGGCATAACAACGCCAATTTGTTGCTGTGTTATAAATCAACAAAAAGTGAAACAGTGTTAAATGGACACTACGTTTGCATTCTCTATTATAATGAACATTGCGATGTTAACTGTATATTTGGACAGTGATGTTACTATGAATTTAACATATTCATTTGACTACTCACAGAAAACTTTGAAACCAAAATAACAGGAATTCCTCCGTCCGTACAAATCTGTAATTGTGTGCGTACAATAGTAATTTTTGCCGTCTACTGAACCTTGGAAAGACCCTCCGTTCGTAGTGTTGCCAAAGCAGGTCAGACTCCTACAACAGTAATCATTTATATGGAAGTGTCACCATCTCAAAGTATTATTGAGAATGAAAATATGGATTGCGTGTTTCCGAATTCCGTACATTACACTGCAATAAATCATAGCATATGTACAATAATTAACTGTATGGTTAATTGTAATAAAAAAATCAGAAAAAATGTAAATTCGGAATCAAATTGAGTCGTAAAAAATGACAAATGTCAAATCAGAATACAGTAACCAAATCTGCATGGTTGACTTGTGAGAACATTTGTGAATTATTAGCTTACAGAACCGGAAAATACAAAACGTCAATTAGGTCCCAGGGCAGAAAAGTGTTCATAAACATTGTGTCTTGTCTCAAAAAAGCCTGGAGTAGTTATGTGACCGATCGATATTCGAATTTCTCAACTAAACGCAGCGAATGTAAAAATTAGTCGGGGACAAAATATATTTTGGTCTGCTTGAGTAAGATTTTAATCCAAAAAGATATTTTTCTTGAGAAAGAGGTTTTTCCTGGATATGATACTTATGGACAGTCTACTTGCTTATTCGCAAGGTGTCACACAAACATAATGAATATATTTCCATCAGCACTGAAATTTAGTCCATGACCTTGAGTGATGCACTTCCGAATAGAGTCAAGATATAATTTGAATTCATATTTCTGACAAAATTGACAGCTTCGTAGACACAACGACGAGACATCGGTTTAAATTGTTCAGACAAAATAAGTTAATAATATTACAGCATAATGTAACATGTTGCCTTATAAAAATCATTAAGGCAACTTAAAGTGTATTGCTTGCATTTAACATGATATTTATCATATACTCTATATAATTTCCATACATTTTATCATGATTGTCAAACTTCGCTTGAATATCAACGGCTTGAAATATTACTTCTGTTCCAATATCGCTGCAAGAATTTGTCTGCCACGTGATGAACAATACATGTAGCAATTAAAATGGAATATTTGAACTTATAAACAACGTGTTCACTCGTTATTAACACTACAATAAATATATTATTCGTTAGTTGCAAACATTTTTAATCATGTTTGTTGAAGTTCGTTTTAAAATAAAAGATTGGTATTTAACACATCATTTCTATACAAAATATCGCTGAAAAACGTTGCCAACAACGTGATTCAAATACATTTTGCAACCTAATTGGAAAAGTTTAATATATATATAGATATATAACCTTCCCATCAGTTCTTGTTATCAGAAGGAACGTAGATTTAATTCGTTTCAAAGTCCAAACTACCCATCCGTACGTTAGACACGTTCAAACACAAAAGGTGCACGTCTATATGGTTTCGCCTTTTAAGCGTTCCTCACACTTTTCAACTGGCCGCAAAAATGTTTCACCAATGTGGTTCCTAAAAACAACCGTCGCCCAGGGCTGACGTCCTTATTGCAACTGAATGAGTCCTTAAATAACTTCGATGGAAACGTCAATATATTATGTTTTCCTAAATATTGTAAACTGTCACACAATGGTATTGCCTGTGTTCTGCTTGTATGAACGGTGTCTCTACCACGACATTACCAAGTCCTCTGTGTGTGTGCGGCATTTTACACATTAATTAATAGCTACGAGCAAGTGCAAATTATAATCGGGTAACTTACGCTTAGAACATAGTATCAACTAACACCTATTTTTAGAAAGAAAAACAAAAACAAAAACGCAATAAACGTAGATCGGACAAGCAGATTACCAATTATCTATTTCCTTCCCCGAGTCAGAAACCAACCGAATTTATAAGAACGATTTTATACAACATATTCATTAAATATTTAATTCTCCTAAATGCTTAATAAATCACAACGACCCGGAATATTAACTCACTTTGGGAATAAAAAAAATTATAACATGTCCTTGTTTACTTCGATAAAGAACGAAGGGAAGTAAGTATAGTGCAATATTTAATCAAACGTGCAGAATGTAACCGAAACGTTTGGCAAACAATATCTTCTTACTTCCCTTGAGTAAAGAATGCATTTTAGTCTTTCTAAAAGCGTGTAATGCCCGTATAAAGTTGTCTCGTGTGTACTTTATATGTATAGAATTTAATATCCCGGTATTATGTCGGATTACATGAACTGTACTATAGGCTTTGAATCAATTGTGTTTTTGAGAGCTTGTTCACCGAACGATGCATAACAACTAAATAACAATGGGTAGTATGATTTTATCGCTACAACTTTGGAAAAACCCATCTAACCCATTGCGTTAATAGTTTACCCAAAAAACTAAAATTAGAAAGGACGTTGCGGTATAAACCTACACTGAATAGACACAGTCACAAGATGTAAACGCAGATTTGGTTTCGCATGAAAGGCTTGATGATTTAACCGGTATATCTTCGTAAAACATATAACTGGAGACTGTTCTCTAAAACATCTTTAATTTAATTGCGAATTTTGAATCGGAATAGAAATTAAATTAAGACTATATTGGCGGATCATTAAATTCTCAACACTCACCTGATTAAACTCAAGTGTATCAACTAACAATATAGCGTTGATTATAAAAAAACATCAATATAACAAGCTGGAATATCCGCTGAGCTTAACTTGTACTCGAAAAAAATCACAGGGCCTTTTAGTCGCATTTACATAATGCTCATGACGAAGCCCGCAGCCTTGTAAATGGAAATGGAACGGCAATTTTTAAATACTGATCATTAGATATATTTAGCATTTTTAGTAGTAAATGTACTCTAAATCTTAACTTATATTTATCCTTACTTTATTTTGATGCTTCACTTTGATAAATAATGACAGACTTTATATTTAAATACATTTCCAATTATTCAGAATTCGGACACTGAGAAAGTGTATTGTATTCCTGATAGCTTTCACCTCTAGAATCCAATACAGATAACTTCACTTGCACCAACATAAGAGGAATCTTATTTAGCTCTGTATTTAAGAATGCCGATTTCTAAACAGACTGGCACAATCAAAGCACACACAAAAACACTAACACACGGATTAAATGATAAATGTATTTTGCAGTATGTTCTGCTTATTACCTTTCTACCACCTTTCCTGTACTTGGCGGCTCTGTCCAGGAAACCGTAACGGATGTCTGACTGCGTGCGGCGTGGTATTCAGCTTGTATTTTAGAAGGTGGACAGTATGTGTATGAAGGAGGTGGCCCTAAGTCCTGGACGCCTGATGTTTCTATAATTAAACATGTAGAACCATAATGAAAATTTGAAATAGGACAATCGTAAAGTTTTGGGAAAGATATTAACCCTTTTTATGCTATATGGGATACCCACTCAAGCAAACTTGCTTCAACCACTCTTTCGCATAAACTGTTTAATACTGTATCACGTCCCTTCCATCTTATGTCTGTTACTCAGTCTGTCTGTTAACCTTTATTCAAATATCGCAGTGCTCACCTTTTCTGAAGCACCTTGAACCTATGCAGTACCGAAACGAAAACGCCAGTCCACGTAGACGGGACCAGGAAAAACGCTTAGTTCGACGGGCTCCTAAAATAATACACGTGCTTAATCATTCTATAAGACGTGCAATTATGAATGTCAAGCTGACCGGATATATAAAACTTTAATTTGTGAAACCACAAGAATGAAACGATGTTACACGTATAATCATTTTCAACTTGCTACGTATATAATGTTTTCTGCTTGTAACGTAAATTGTTTTTTTGTTTTTTATACGCGTGGTTTATAATGATTTACCAACTACTCACCAATCTCTACGTCCGAGCTAGTCTCTAAATCTCTCCCCCACACGCCCAATTCGCACATGTACGTCTGGGTGGTGTAATGTCCGCTCTCCGTCTGTCCCCTTACGTCACACCAGTGGTGATCCGGAACTATTGTACCATCACTGTAATCGCAGTATGTGACGTCACCGCCTGTGACATTCTCAAGGTCAGACAAGAGACAACGCTCTCTTGAAAGGTATAACGGAACTCTCTGATTATCCTGCAAAAAGTAAGTAACCATAATATGAATACAACTATATCGTGTTACTTTATGAAGATTCGTGTAATCTAAATGATAATCACGTGTAAATGCCATTGTTTGCGGATTTTACACAGTCAGCATTTTATGAATACTTATATTTTTCATTATATTGATGTTATCCAACTAGAAGGCATTTATTCATGGGTGAACATTTACCCCAATTTCTATTCAATTTTCCGAGGTATGACACATTACTCGCGTAAGACGTTTAGCTTTTTTGTGAAATGTTATACAACAATGTTGCTAAAATTGAAAAATATAAAGCATACATACATTTTCATTTATCCAAAGTCCACTAACATTCACGAACAGAAACGCACTTATCCATATATTAAGGTAATTAATATCCATCCTTCATGTCAAGTTGTCCGTATGACTAAAGTAAAGTGAAATATACAGTTTTTGTAATAAATCGAACGCAGAAATCCTCCATCATCGCATCACTGAAGCGAGTATACCTGGCATACATCCAAGTTTCGTATTGTTGAACTTTATTTTTAAACGTCCTAGACATCGTTCTCAATGTGTACTGGCTGTCATAAAGCAACCTATAGTTTTGTGTGTATTTCTATAATAAACACCGGATAGTGCGATAATGAAGTATTTTATTTTATTTTCAGTAATAACAGAGGTATATATTATATAATATTGCTTTGTATTTTACTTAATTGAATGGTTGCTATGCTGTATTGTGTTTAAAAAGTTAAATAGGATGTGTATCGTGCCATTTCATTTGTTACGTTTACATCTTACGCAACTAGGTAGCATTGTGCCAGCGCGGTTGTTATTTTTCGATTCTCGACAAATCAAGACTGGACACTTGCGTGGACGAAAGGGGCAGAGTCAGCACAGACTTCTCGGAGTTGGAGGCGGAGCATGCCACAGTTTGTACCTACAGACACTGTAACAACCTGCAACATATCGAATTTGAGGACGGCAGTTGGGTTGATGTCGTCCATCATGACGATGGACTCGAAATAGNATGTATAAGAACGATTTTATACAACATATTCATTAAATATCTAATTCTCCTAAATGCTTAATAAATCACAACGACCCGGAATATTAACTAACTTTGGGAATAAAATAATATATAACATGTCCTTGTTTACTTAGATAAAGAACGAAGGCGAATGTATAAGAACGATTTTATACAACATATTCATTAAATATCTAATTCTCCTAAATGCTTAATAAATCACAACGACCCGGAATATTAACTAACTTTGGGAATAAAAAAAATATATAACATGTCCTTGTTTACTTAGATAAAGAACGAAGGGAAGTAAGTATAGTGCAATATTTAAACAAACGTGCAGAATGTAACCGAAACTTTTGGCTAACAATATCTTCTTACTTCCCTTGAGTAAAGAATGCATTTTAGTCTTTCTAAAAGCGTGTAATGCCCGTATAAAGTTGTCTCGTGTGTTCTTTATATGTATAGAAATTAATATCCCGGTATTATGTCGGATTACATGAACTGTACTGTAGGCATTGCATCAGTTTTGTTTTTGAGAGCTTGTTCACCGAACGTTATGCATAACAACTAAATAGTAATGAGTCGTATGATTTTATTTTACAACTTTGGAAAAACCCACCTCACAGATTGCGTCAAAAGTTTACCCCAAAAACTAAAATTAGAAATGACATTGCGTTATAAAACTACACCGAATAGACACAGTCACAAGATGTAAACGCAGATTTGGTTTCGCATGAAAGGATTGATGATTTAACCGTTTTATCTTTGTAAAACATAGAACTGGAGACTGTTCTCTAAAATATTTTTAATTTTATTGCGAGTTTTGAATCGGAATAGAAATTAAATTAAGACTACATTGGCGGACCATTAAATTCTCAACACTCACCTGATTTAACTCAAGTGTATCAAATAAAAATATAGCTTTTAATTATGAAATAACATCAATATAACAAGCTGGAATGTCTGATGAGCTTAACTTGTACTCGAAAAATAAACAGGGCCTTTTAGTCGGATTTACATATTGCTCATGACTAAGCCCGCAGCCTTGTAAATGCAAATTGTAGGGCAATTTTAAAATACTGATCCTTATATATATTTAGCATTTTTAGTAGTAAATGTACTCTTAACCTAAACTGGTATTTATCCTTACTTTATATTGATGCTTCACTTTGATAAATAATGACAGACTTTATATTTAAATACATTTCCAATTATTCAGAATTCGGACACTGAGAAAGTGTATTGTATTCCTGATAGAATTCACCTCTACAATCCAATAAAGATAACTTCACTCGCACCAACATGCGAGACACCTTAATTAGGTCTGTATTTAAGTAGGCCGATTACAGTATGGCACAATCAAAGCACACACAAAAACACTAACACACGGATTAAATGATACATGTATTGTGAAGTATGGTCTGCTTATTACCGTTCTACCACCTTTCCAGTACTTGGCGGCTCTGTCCAGGAAACCGTAACTGATGTCTGACTGCGTGCGGCGTGGTATTCAGCTTGTATTTCAGAAGGTGGACAGTATGTGTATGAAGGAGGTGGCCACAAGTCCTGGACGCCTGATATTTCTATAATCAAATATTAAGAACCATAATGCAAATTTGAAATAGAACAATCGTTAAGTTTTGGGAAAGATATCACCCATTTGTATGCTATATGGGACACCCACTCAAGCAAACCTGCTTTCAACCACTCTTTCGCAAAAACTATTTAATACTTTGTCACGTCCCTTCCATCTTAAGTCTGTTCCTCGGTCTGTCCTTTATTCAAATATCACAGGGCTCACCTTTTCTGAAGCACCTTGAAGCTATGCAGTACAGAAACGAAAACGCCAGTCCACGTAGAAGGGACCAGAAAAACCGTTTAGTTCGACCGGCTCCTAAAAAAAAAACACACGTGCTTAATCATTCTTTAAGACGTGCAATTATGACTATCAAGCTGACCGGGTATATAAAACTTGAGTTTGTATAACCACTTGAGAAAACGATTTTACACGTATAATCTTTATCAATTTGCTACTTATATAATGTTTTCTGCTAGTAACGTTCATTGTTATGTTTTATACACGTGGTTTAAAATGATTTACTAACTAATCACAGCTTACTCACCAATCTCTACGTCTGAGCTAGTCCCTAAATCTCTCCTCCACACGCCCCTTTCGCACATGTACGTCTGGGTGGTGTTATGTCCGCTTTCCGTCTGGTCCCTCACGTCACACCAGTGGTGATCCGGAACTATTGTACCATCACTGTAATCGCAGTATGTGACGTCTACACCTGTGACATTCACAAGGTCAGACAAAAGACAATGCTCTTTTGAAAGGAATAACGGAACTCTCTGGTTATCCTGCAAAAAGTAAGTATAAGTTATAAAAATCGCAAACAACAAATAATGACATTATTACTGCATGCTTTTTGTAACATATACACCATAATATGAATACAACTATATCGTGTTACTTTATGAATATTAATGAAATCTAAATGATAATCACATGTAAATGTCATTTTTGCGGATCTTACATAGTCAGCATTTTATGAATACTTATATTTTTCATTATATTGACGTTTTCCCACTAGAAGGCAGTTACTAATGAATGAACATTTACCCCATTTTCTATTCAATTTTCCGAGGTATGACACATTACTCCCCGAAGACGTGTTACTTTTTGTGAAATGTTATACAACAATGTTGCTAAAATTGCAAAATATAAAGCATACATACATTTTCATTTATCCAAAGTCCACTAACATTCACGAACAGAAACGCACATATCCAGATATAAATGTTATTCATATACATCCTTCATGTCAAGTTGTCCGTATGACTAAAGTAAAGTGAAATATACAGTTTGTGTAATAAATCGACAGCGCAAATCCGCCATCACCGCATCACTGAAGCGAGTATACCTGGCATACATCCAAGTTTCGTATTGTTGAACTTTATTTTTAAACGTCCTAGACATCGTTCTCATTGTGTACTGGCTGTCATAAAGCAACCTATAGTTTCGTGTGTATTTCTATAATAAACACCGGATAGTGCGATAATGAAGTATTTTATTTTATTTTCAGTAATAACAGAGGTATATATTATATAATTTTGCTTTGTATTTTACTTAATTGAATGGTTGCTATGCTGTATTGTGTTTAAAAAGTTAAATAGGATGTGTATCGTGCCATTTCATTTGTTACGTTTACATCTTACGCAACTAGGTAGCATTGTGCCAGCGCGGTTGTTATTTTTCGATTCTCGACAAATCAAGACTGGACACTTGCGTGGACGAAAGGGGCAGAGTCAGCACAGACTTCTCGGAGTTGGAGGCGGAGCATGCCACAGTTTGTACCTACAGACACTGTAACAACCTGCAACATATCGAATTTGAGGACGGCAGTTGGGTTGATGTCGTCCATCATGACGATGGACTCGAAATAGTGCCGTTAATTTGTAAGAAATAGTTAACATTAATAATCTGGACTTATATTCTTTTCTGATGTATTCATGCGTATCTTTGTGTTGATACTATGATTTATATTGATTGAACGATTGATCGATTTATTTGTGTATCGATCTCTTCATTTAGTCTTTGATTAATTTTAGTTTAAAGGTATTTTTTTTCATTTTAAAACATTAAGCAATACAAAACATTAATATTATTATATCAAGGTTACGAGGCATCTTTAATCGCGAGGAAACAGAAACGCGTGAAGAAATTTTGGCGTCGGAGGAGATCACCGGCCCCACCACCACCACCACCACCACCACCACCACCGACACGTAAGTAGCCTAGTGATTCTGAGTAGTTACCAATTCTTAGAGGAAAAAAAACTTTCGAAGTGAAAAAAAAATAAGAATTAGAAAATTCTATATAAAATATCTTAGACATGTTCAGAATACCGCCCCAGTACTGTATAAAAAAATTAGTATACACAGACGTAAATGTTAAAAATATACCTAAATAAATAAGAGGCACATCAGTGGCAAAAGACATCCTGCACACGTATAAAGACGAGTTTTTTGTCCATGAGACGCAATTATTTTTTTCTACGCATGACCATGTGCCCAGCCGACTGTGGATTGCCTGGTTCTGTTCGNCACCACCACCACCACCACCACCGACACGTAAGTAGCCTAGTGATTCTGAGTAGTTACCAATTCTTAGAGGAAAATCTTAGAAAAAAAAACTTTCGAAGTGAAAAAATAAAATAAGAATTAGAAAATTCTATATAAAATATCTTAGACATGTTCAGAATACCGCCCCAGTACTGTATAAAAACATTATTATACACTGACGTAAATGTTAAAAATATACCTAAATAAATAAGAGGCACATCAGTGGCAAAACACATCCTGCACACGTATAAAGACGAGTTTTTTTCCATGAGACGCAATTATTTTTTTCTACGCATGACCATGTGTACAGCCGACTGTGGATTGCCTGGTTCTGTTCGTGGTGCATCGGTAAGCGTGACGTCAACGAAGGTTGGCGGAACCGCCACTTACACGTGTGACCTTGGTTACGGTTACACAGGAGGGGGTCAGCTCACACGCACGTGTCAGTCCTCGGCAGTATGGAGCGGAACCGAACCAGGTTGCGTGTGTAAGACAAATAAATAATAGTCTGCATTGTTTGTGTATTACCTTGTGGATCTTTTGATTTTTTTTTATGAGAGTATCGTTGGGTTTTAAGACTTAAAGTAGTATTAACAAGTCCCAAGACGCTATAGTAATCAACATATTTTTTGGATTGGTATGACTATGCGTTTTGCACGTTATGAATGCTCCATTGGTACGTTAAAGTTTTCGTTGTCAATGCTACAGATATGAATTCATGTAGCAGCTTCCCTTGCAAGAATGGAGGCACATGTACGAACATCCCTGAGAGCTATACATGTTTCTGTCTACCTATCTGGAAAGGAACTACTTGCGAGCAAGGTAAATCTTCGTCATGGATTGTCCAAAATACGAAGTCTTCTTTATTTAATAATTTATCAGCATTCTCATAACATTTTACTGTCTCTTTAGAGGCTTTCGTTTGCGCACGCAACCCATGTGTCAACTATGTTCGATGCGACGATGGGGAAACAATCTACACGTGCATATGCAAGACTGGCTGGAGTGGTCAAACCTGTAATAAACGTAAGTTAGTCAAGAACGATATTTTTCGGAATAAACGTATACATATCATAATATAATTTGTATTATGGTTATAATTGGTCCAACTGAATACCATTAGTGAGATTATTTTTACAAAATTTTGATAAACATGCATTAATTCTGAGTGTGAATTTTGTATTGGTTATATTCTGTCTCACATAAGCATGTCAAACCAATTAATTTTAAAGTAAATTTCTTGTAGCTATCGATTGTGGTGATCCGGGTTTAATTGTCAATGGTATAGTAACGGCTCCAGAAACGACCCTGGGAAATGTGGCTACATATTCATGTAATGATGGTTACAATGCAACAAACGGAAATAAAGAGCGGATATGTAAGACTGATGGAAAATGGAGTGGTGAACCTCTTGTCTGCAAATGTAAGTATCGCTTTGTTGTTCAACACATAAGCAGCATTCGATCGGCAAACTGTCACATAAAAACATATAGTTTTCTTAAATTCACGAGTAACGCTTTTATTAAACAGATATGAAAACTATATTGAATGCTTGATAATGCGTTAAATATGGAATTATATGGTTAATTATTGATTTGTTTTTGATACAGTTGCAACCAGTTGTGCTAGTTCACCATGCATGAATAACGCATCGTGTACAAATCGAATTGAACACTTCGAATGTACATGCAATCTTGGATGGGCGGGAAAAACCTGCAATGAAGGTACTATTACCATATAGCCATATTTGTTTATATTTTTGAAATGTATTTGCACTTTCTTAGGATCAGTTATGTCTAGTTAAAGTTGTCTAACATACCAAGAAAGTTTAAAACAAATCACGTGCAAAAACGTTTGTTTCAGATAAACAACCACCGATTGTATCAAATTGTTCTAATAATATTCGGGTAAACGCGACAGAAAGGTCTCAATTGGTCTCTTGGGCTGCACCAACATTCTTTGACCATATGGGCTCAGAGTTACACCTCGTCTCCAACTATGAGACACCTAGCCACACTTTCCCTTGGGGCGACTTCACGATCCATTACTCTGCCACTAAAGTAAAGAACGCCTTAAGAACCGAGTGTGCCTTCAACATCACAGTGAGACGTAAGTATAACTTTAATTGCTTAATATTCTTCCGTGAAAGACATTTTGCAAAACACAACCAAAAGCAACATCACGTTGTTTAAATAAATACGTCTTCACTCTTCAGCAACACCATGCGATTTGCTTCCTGTACCGAAGCACGGAACAATTCTCTGCAATGACTGGAGTTCAGATTATGGTCAGTTTTGCTTGATAGCCTGCCAGAGAACTTACGCGCCAAGTCCTCCGGGGAGATTGGGCACATGGATGATCTGCGGAGATGACGGGAGATGGTCCTCTCAACCATCTGATTGCTCTTGTAAGTAAATGTGTTGCATTTGGCAGTATTATCTTATTTTCCTGTAGGCCGCATTTTATGTGTTATGAAATATTACTTTATTATGCCCCTATGTTAAAGAAAAAAATACGATATACCAAATGCCTTTTTGATTTCAGTGCATTTGAAAAATGAAAGTCGTATGCTGCCGTATCACCCTAACTATGCTGATTGTATGTACGAGCGATTCAATGACTACCCACGATTCAGGGACATCTATTTGAATCATATGATCAAACATGCGGACATTTCCCAATTCTGCAAAGTTTATCCAGGCTGCGAAGGAAGTTCATCGGTACGGGTGTACAGTGACAGTTAAGCAAATATGTTCACTTTGTTTCGGCCGTTCAAGAGCCGCCAATAAACCGGACGTTTTATATAACCTACATAATGTTATGCTTGTTGTTGTTTTATGATACATACCAGGGATGCAAAGGGCTAACCTGTTAACCTATTGAACGATCAGTTACTCGGTTTCATTTTCTAGTAAAGGTTAAACCGAAACTTGTTTAAATGATGCATATTTTCATCGAATCAATAATACGAATTTAATTTCAATCGCGCGATATACTGCCAATACACGATGACGCCTATTTATAACAACGTTTGATGTCTTGTTTACATTAGCGATTATTCGCATATTTTTTGTTCTTAGAAATGTCAAATGTATCAAGATTGTTATTCTTTGTCGAAATATTGACCAGTTAACGTTGTTTTTGCTCTATCAAAATTTTAATTTGTTATAAGTAATTTTCGTCTTCAACGATGTTAACATTAACGTCTGAGGCAATTTTTCAGTACGAAAGCTAATAAGTAACCTAATTAATCACAAACACCACTTATAAAGTGATTAAAATCATAACATGTATTATTTTCTTTTATTGTTTTAGAGTAGCAAACTTTGTTACGTTAAAAACATAATTAATTGCCTGTATATGCGCTTGTAATACTTATTAACATTCCTATCTTTATAATATAATGATAATGTTTTATATATTTAATTTGCATTTCATTCAAATGTTATGCTGCCTTTCACCAATGCTCTATATCATGTTAAGTGTGTACATCTTTCATTATTCTTAGATGCATAATTCTTGTGATATTCCTCTGCTTATTATGTTCATACTACGAACTGTGAATAAAAAAAAGCTCAATTCTCGATTTTCTCATTTATTCACCCACACATTCTCTAGAGCCAATCGTCATTAAATCGATCATAAACACACAATACATATGATCCTCGCTCTGTGACAAATGGGTTTAATGAATGTGCGTAAAGTGTCGCCCCATATTAGCCTGTGCAGTCCGCACAGGCTAATCAGGGACGACACTTTCCGCTTTTATGATATGTTTTGTTTAAAGAGAGTATCTTCTTCGCAAAACTCCAGTTTATACAGAAAGTGTCGTCCCTGATTAGCCTATGCAATCTAGGACGGCACTTATCGCACATGCATGAACCCCCTTTTCACAGAGCGAGGCTCATATATTGCTATGTAAACTTTACCAGGTTACGTCGACTTTGATATACATTTATGTGTTTTTATAAAAATACTTTAATTTGTATTCGACTGCATGTGTTAGTAACGTCAGTATCGACATTTAGCGTAACAGTCTTTGTTCAAATTAGTCTTATAGTTTATTTTGTTGAAAGTATCGTAAGCTGATGAAATGTTAACACATATCTCGTGAATACCCACTTCAAGTCAATTAAACCAACACGAGTAAGATTTGTTCAGGTAAAACCTAAACACCTGGATTATATGTGTCGTATTCTGAGAAAACTTGGCAAAATGCATGTGCGTAAAGCGTCGTCCCAGATTAGCCTGTGCAGTCCACACAGGCTAATCAGGGACGACACTTTCCGCTTTAATTGTATTTTTGCTAAGAGGTTACTTCATTTAAACCAACACGAGTAAGATTTGTTCAGGTAAAACCTAAACACCTGGATTATATGTGTCGTGTTCTGAGAAAACTTGGCAAAAATGCATGTGCGTAAAGTGTCTCCCAGATTAGCCTGTGCAGTCCACACAGGCTAATCAGGGACGACACTTTCCGCTTTAATTGTATTTTTGCTAAGAGGTTACTTTATTTAAACGAAAAATTTCATAAAAGCGGAAAGTGTCGTCCCTGATAAGTCTGTGCGGACTGCACAGGCTAACATGGGACGATACTTTACGCACAAGCATTATGCCCAGTTTTCTCAGAACACGACTCATGTATACCAACTTCAAGGCAATGAAACCCACACGAGTAAAATGTGTTCAGGTAAAACCTAAACACCTGGATTGTATGTGTCAAGTTCTGAGAAAACTGGACAAAATGCTTGTGCGTAAATTGTCATCCCAGATTAGCCTGTGCAGTCCGAACAGGCTAATCAGGGACGACACTTTCCGCCTTAACTGGATTTTCGCTAAGAAGAGACATCATTCAAACGAAAAATTCCATAAAAGCGGAAATTGTCGTCCCTGATAAGCCTATGCGGACTGCACAGGCTAATCTGGGATGACAATTTACGCACAAGCATTATGCCTAGTTTTCTCAGAACACGACACATATTACGGTCGGATTCCCAACAGTTAACCAACATTCCTGAATGGTGATGTTGTCAGATAAATAGTTGTCCTAAATCGAATTAGAAAAGCGTTGAGCGTATCCATGCATAATTTAGTGATTTAATTGCCACCTATATCATATTGCGGTTGGAATCCCAACAGCTAACAAACATTCCTGAATAGTAATGTCGTCATTAAAATATTCCCCTCAAAACAGAATGAAGTTACAAATGAAAGCATCCATGCACACCATACTCAAAATAAAATCAATAAAGTATATGTGTACATATTATAATAACAGCATTTTTATGCATTTCAAATTAGTTGACACTTCCCACGTAGTGAACTTTCATATATGTCTTTTCCATATATCCATGAGAAGCTTTAGCGCTTTGGTTTTCTTTAAAACCACATATTGCAAATAAACAAAATCTGAAAGATAAATAACAGCTACAAAGCTTTGGTTAAAAAGAGCGTTTGAACTGAATAGCATCGCATAGAATACCTATGCATCCAAACGATCCAAGTTCCTAATTGCATAGTTCAAATTTATAATTTTGAAATTTGATTGTGGTAAATTGTGGTTTAATACAAAATTCAAAACTTTCAATTCAAATGTTTTACTTCAAAGTAAACCACGTTTGACTAAGTGCATATCTCGTTCTCTTTGTTTGACATCCTAGTAACGTCAGAAATATTTTAGAAGGAAGAAAAATAACCCTAAATCTCCAACAATTTTAGTTGGCAGGTTTCGGTTTCGTAAACTGCTAGATTTTAATTGCAAATTTATCGTCGTTGACACACACACAAAGTATAATAAATTGTGTAATATGATACGAATACGAATATAAACGAAGTGAAACTTCAGGTACACCAGCAAGCGATGTAAAAATGAAATAAACTTTATAACATAATTATGTTGGATATTTTAAACCCTTAAACAGTGTTGATATCATCAACTTGAAATTTCATGACATAAAGCAATAACAAGTTATTAATTTCACGCATGAATAAATTACTGTACTCTTTCATGAACAATAACACCTCTTTTACGTCTTTCAGTCACTTTATTGGTTAAATGATACTTGTTAGTTTATGAGCTTTGGACAAATTAAATAACAGTGTTTGTATACATGTAAAGAACAAAACTAAAGCGTTTTCAAGATGATCCGTTTAGATCGTGCTTTAATTTCACGTCTGATTCTATTGGTTTTGTGTGGAAAACTTTGTTCCTTATGTGAGCGAAGACGCCCTCCTCAAGTGCTGGATAAGGCGCCACCCTCACTGCCCAGCTGGTGTGTGTGTGTGTGCTTGTGTGCGTGCGTGCGTGTGTGTGTGTGTGTTTGTATGTGTGTTTGTATGCGTGTTTATGTGTGTGTGTTTGTGTGTGTGTTTGTTTGTGTGTTTGTTTGTGTGTTATTTATTTATTTATTT
>VMBQ01001079.1:104130-130342 GCA_007657795.1 Dreissena rostriformis | reverse complement strand
AAAAAAAAAAAAAAAACAAAATAAAAAAAAAAAAAAAACAAAAAAAACAGTCGTATATTAATTTAACTTTCCGAACGCCAATTTTTCATTGTTATTTTTCCGTGTTTGTAACGTATTTCAAAGTATTGAATGATTGAATTACTCGTGTTTGTCAACATGTGAATAATATATATTGACTGACAGCACGCGGTGAGCCGATTTAACACGTTCAATGGCGAATGAGTGACGGGTGTTGAAAGTTTGATGAAAGTAAAACGAGTTCACTCAAACACTGTCATCGTTCCGACGTCCAAGCTCGTATATAAGGTCCATAATTCTCCAAGCTAATCATAATCTTGTGATTACTAAAACAATAGCAGCTTTCAAGAGATATGATGAGCTCGTAAGTGAGAGAAGCCTGCGCATTAACAAAAACAATGATGGAGCTGGTAAGTTTAATTAGTAATAATCATTGAGTTAATAGAACATTATGATTGAGATTATAACACATTATCTATTATACGTGTATAGGCAGAATATATAAGCTTTGTTTTATTAAATATTTACAGATTTGTTTTTAAATTTATAAGACCGAAACAGCATGCGATGTATCGTTCAATCTTGCCTAAACATTATAATTATAGGAACCGTAATTTAAATAATAAGTATATGTATGGTTATTGTTTGTTACTTTGCAATTAACTTTTTGTCTTCTGTTTTACAGTCGACTAAGCAGACGACAAATACCGATTAAAGCCTGAACAGTCCATTTTCCCGTCAATGGATGTCTGCAGACACGCGTGTGTCACAAAACATCAATTTACCTGTTTGTGATAAACGGTCAGGAAACCTCCAAAGCTTTGATTATCTTGCTTCAACCGAAAATGAGTTTTCTCATAACATCCCGCACATGCTCAGTGGACTTCAGCAGCAAATCAAAGAAGTCCGCGAGACTGTTAGGGAGAGGTCACGAGTAGCGCGTTATTCCCCGTATGACGCGGCATACACACGGCCGTCTAGAAAAGCAAGTCACCAGATAGACCAGTCCACAAATGGCGTTGAACCGGAAATAAGTGCCTCTACAGACATTGAAGAGCGCCGAGGAACTCCTAATACGAGCGACTGTTCCATGTCGTCGTTGGCGTCGTTATCACCAATTTCATCTTCTTCCGCTGTCGACACTGCGTCTCCAACCGGAAGTGGTTCCGACTCTGCCAAAACAGATGCCGAATCTGCGACAAGTCCGGAAATAAAACATGATCAGAAGAAACTGACAAGAACAAGTTACACGAAAGAGCAATTGAAGGCGTTGATGGAACTCTTCAACGAGAACCCCTACCCTGACTCGGAGATGATGGAGAACATTGCAAAGGATTTTGGCGTAAAGGAGATTTACATCAAAATCTGGTTCTAGAACAAGCGCGCCCGATGGCGCAGGCGAGTGGAGAACATGAATAACACAATGCAGTCATGCCCAACTACGGCCCAGATAATATCACCATATGCTTCTTACGGACACTTGTACAACCAAATGACGTCACATCAGGTGTACGGGTATCCGAGCTACCCATGGATGCAAACAGGCGCTTACAGTCCCAACATCAATCAGCACAATCCGGCAGTCGCGCGAAGAGTGCCATTGTCGTCATTAAATTATGGTACATTTCCATCAGCGCAGTCGTATCCGCAATTGGTCAGCAACACTAGCTTTCCATCGGACGTTACATCCTCTCCACAGAATAGCATGACGTCACAGCTGAATGGACGTTATCAGAACCATTTGATCGGCAGTGTATATATGCAGCATGGTGGTTATTAACTATAACATAATGACTGACTGACTGTTTTATTGTTGTTTTTTGTTTGTACAGTGCTTAAATAAAATGTAAAAAAAACAAGATGTGTTAGTGAAACACTTTGTCCCGTTTTGAGCGATTCTGAACCATATATTTGACCTTTGACCTTGAAGGATGACCTTGCATGCCAATTATCAAGTTGCTTTCTTCAATATTGCAAAAGTTATGATTTTGACCCATATATTTGACCTGTGACCTTGAAGGATGACATTGACCTTACACCACTCAAAATGTGCAGCTCCATGAGATACACATGCATGCCAAATATCAAGTTGCTATGTTCAATATTGCAAAAATTATGGCCAATTTTAAAGTTTGACGCAAACAATCCAACAGACAAACAAACCAACAGACAGAGCAAAAACAATATGTCCCCCAGTATGGACTGGGGGACATACAAATATGACATGTATACATTTTTGTAATGGTTTGTGGTTTGCAGATCTGATGTACGTTAAGCATGTGAGACTAGTGTTTTTTTTTTCAATTCTATTACATTGACAGCCCACGGCTTCTTGAGACATTCTCGAGTCCCTTTCCTGGATAGAACAAGTGCGTATAGGTGACCTTAATGAATGTTAAAATGTATATTACATGAGATATTTGTAAAACATGCATGCCTTTCCACATAAGTCGTTCATGTAACCTCAACCTTTGATCTCATAATTTGAATATCCTTAGGGGTCATCCTTCGTGAAGACCAACCAACATAGCAATTTAAGCAATTAAGTTTATCATATAATAAGCATTCTCTAGATACAGTGAGGAACCAATTTAATTATACAACAGTCGGTCCATGGGTCGGTATGTAGGTCGATCGGTTTATAGACCATTCGTTTCCGCGCGATATCTACACTCATGCAAATTGGAGTGATGGTTACTTGAGAGGATAGTAAGACACCTTTTATTTTGATGTCAAAAGGTCATGGTCACAGTGCCGTAAAACAGTTAATTCGTTAATGGACAATATATTGAGAACGCGTTGATCGGTGAATTTGAGGTCACCAGATCAAAGGTAAATGATACAGGGGTTTTTAACTGGCATTTCTTTTAAGCACAATATTTGAAGAACGCATTAAACTACGCGCAAGCACAGTGTGATAGTGGTTTAATGAGATGAAAAAGGAAGCACTTTAATTTTGAGGTTTTATTGTCAAAGTTGAAGGTCATATGAGCTTGTAGAAAGACATTAGCTTCTGCACTATATATAGAGAACGCTTTTATTTACAAACTCTTAAATTGGAAATATGGTTACTTGGGAGGAAAGATAACGTTTTAAAAAATCAAGTTCGCATTGGTTTCTAACATACAATTTGTTTCCGAACACTTTGTCACGCTTGGGCCTAAGATCATACACATTGGTATAGTGGCTACTTGGGTGAGACGACTATTACATTTGAGGATGTCAAGATCATAAGTGCCTGTAGAAGAAAATTGGTTACCGCACAATGTCTAGAGAACGTTTTACTTATTATCATAGCATTTTATTTTCTGGTTTGTTCGGAGGAAAGAAAGATGCCTATTTATTTTGAAGAAAATAGGTCAACAATATAGGTATTTTATGCTTGTTGAGTGAAAATTGGTAAAGGTAATAATCAGTCGGTCGGTCGGTCATCACTGATGATGGTTTTCATCAATCACTCACTTTCTCACTCACTCAAACACGTTCACAATCACTTTCGCACTCACTTACCCACTAACTCACTTACTTAATCACTAAATTAATCACTCACCCATTCACTCACTCACCCTAGCGCAATAACTACACCACTCACTCACTTAATCACTCACTAACTCACCCACACTTATTTCAATGGAACGTGTCTTAAATGTTTACTTCATTGAGATGATGTACATAACGCATTAGTCACTTACGCAAGCTCAAGGTCAACGTCATCATACAAAGTCAAACGTTTTAGCCTCGTGTCCGCTCCATATCTTATATACGCTAATAATGATTTTCATCAAAATTGACACAACTGTTAAAGTCATTCGCATTTTATGCAATATATGTTCCAAAACTTAATGTCGTCTGGATCATATAATTGTGTATGTTTATAATTGTTTCTGTAACACCAATATTCAGTTTTATGACATTAACAGGCATTACGTTATAGTATATCCGTTTAAAATATTATCGTTGTTTTAGCTGGTGTGAGCATATTCTATTGTTGTGAAGTTTCAAGCTTCATAATAAGAATATACACCTGGTAATACAAGAGGAAAATCTTCCGTAAATTGATTTGTTTTAGCAATATACGATACTGATTTTGCAGTTAAGTATGGCATTATGGTTATAAAGAATGGCGCTATTGTCGTCAAGGATTTTTATGCTGTACACTACAATATTTTCGCATATAGGTATTATTTTATGTCTACGACATCTTGATGTAGGAAGCATATTGCGGTTGTCTTGTCCGCCCTTCAGGTCATGACAGGTAAGGAAGAGTTAACATTGTCGTCTAGCACCACCATTCCTTGCTACAAGCCTCAGATACGTAAACACGTGTTGCTTACGACCATTTCTAATCCACTCATATCACCCAGCTTTCTTTGCCCTTGAACGAAACTAGTTTTAAAATAAAATAAAACACACTTTGTTATCTTGTTTTTTTTTTCTTGCGTATGTTTAGTGTATAGTAATACTATTTTTGTTGAGTTATGCTTACAGTAAACACAGTTTAAAAAGTCTGTATATACGACTAAGAACGCTGAAGTATCCGATCATCATTATTAAGTTTGAGATCATCACGTCAAAGGTCAAGGTCATGTGGGTTTGTATAATGACATTTGTTTCCGCACAATATCAAGAGAACGCTTAACATATGAAAATCTTAATTGCTATGGTGATAACTTTAGAGGAAAGAAAGAAAGATGCCTCTTCATTTCGAGGTCAATAAGTCTAAAATAATTTAGTTCACTTATATGCACTGGTTCTATTTAAGAAACAGACCCGTGAATATCTCAATAAGTCTTATGATTTCAATTCAATCGAGTTTATACAACTAGACACACATTCGTAACGTACATCAGATCTGCATTCTTAACCACAAACCATTAAATCAAACACATTCATGTCATTATAACAGTGTTTACATTTTATTTAAGCACTGCACATACATACTATCGAAACATTTGACAATGGCTCTATTGTCGTAACGGATATGTAGGCTGCACACTACAATATTTTCGCAAATAGAAGATAGTTTATGTCTACGACATCTTGATGCGGGAAGCGGTTGCTTTGTCCGTCTTTCAGGTTTTGACAGGTAAAGATGAGTTTACATTGTCTACTCGCACCACCATCCCTTGTTACAAGCCTTTGATAATTAAACACGTGTTGCTTATGACCATTCCTAATCCACTCATATCATTCAACTTGCTATGACATTGAGCGGTATTCATTTTAAATTTAAGAACACTTTGTTATATTGTTTTTTTTTGCACATGTTAAGTGTATAGAAAGTGATACTTTTTTGTTGAGTTATGCTAACAGTAAACACAGTTTACAAATTTTTTATACACGACTAAGAACTCTGAAGCATGCGATCATGATTATTAAGTTTCAGATCATCACGTCAAATGCCAAGGTCATATTGGTTTGTATACATGTATTGACATTTGTTTCCGCACAGTATCATAGCAATTGAGTTTATACAACTAGAAGCACATTCGTAAAGTACATCAGATCTGCATTCTAAACCACAAACCATTAAATAAAACACATTCATGTCATAATTACAGTTTTTACATTTTATTGAAGCACTGTACAAGCATTATATCGAAACATTTGATAATTTTGATTACTTAGTTACTGTTGTAAATTATACAGGCAGTTTCACATAAAACCAAGAACAATTAGTAGGTAAAGCCCTTATAGCTATGAATACTCTCTCATACAGGTGTAAAATGTACAGTATGATCTAAACCCTAAAATACTCTGTCGGTTATTTGATGCATTTGTTAGTTCGATTCTTAAGTATGCCCCCGAAATATGGGGTTTTACAAAGTCTTAAGAAATAGGACGTATTCATCTAAAGTTATGTAAACGTGTGCTACAAGTAAGACTCAACAGTTGCAATGTATTTGTTTATAGAGATTTTGGTAGATACACACTTTACATTAATCGTGTTATAAGAATGTTAAACTATCGTTTCAAAATTAGACTGAGTAATACTATAATTCGCCATACTGTGTATAATATTAATTTTTAAGAAATGTGCGTGTTTCCAAACAGGGAGGTATGCCCGAAATAATATTCCACGCAATCAACATACTGTTTATGTTGCAATAGTATAGACATTGAGGATGAGTTTCACTTCGTTTGCATATGTCCCTGTTATAGGGTTTTAAGACAAAAATACCTTAAACGTAATGTTTATGTTAATCCATCTATGATTATGTATCACCAATAACTGACTTCATCCGAAAAAAACGAACTTGTCAAGTTGTGTAAATATATAAAAGAAGCATTTGTTATTCGCAATTCATTGACCAATAATACCATAGAACCGGAATCACTTACAAAATCTTTCTGTCATTTAAAGACTTTATGTTTTGAAAGTTGACAATACGTGCAGGCATATATTTCATTTGTATTGAACTTAAATGTATAGGAAACGTGATATTCTTACTTCTATATTGTATGTATTAAGACGATGTACTTATGCATAAGTCTAAATAAATATCTGTTCTGTCCTGTTCATAAAACAACAATAGCACAGTCAGTTAGTCATGTAGTAACAGCTACTAAACCCCATGCTTCATATGACGACTGCCCATCAAATGTTTCTGATAACGTCCGTTCATATGTGACGTCATGCTATTCTGTGGAGAGGATGTAACGACCCATTGAAAGCTGGTGTTGCTGACCAATTGTGGATACGGCTGCGCTGATGGAAATGTACTATAATTTGATGACGACAACGGCACTCTTGGCGCGACTACCGGAAGATGCTGATTGATGTTGGGACTGTAAGAGCCTGTCTCCATCCATTGGTAGCTCAGATACAGGTGCACCTGTTGTGACGTCATTTTCTTGTACAAAAGTCCATAAGACGCAAACGGTAACATCATCGGGGCCGTCGTTGGGCATGACTGGGCATGGCTGCATTGAGTCGTTCATGTTCTCCACTTGCATGATCCTGCGCTTGTTCTGGAACCAGATTTTGATGTTGATATCCTTGACGCCGAAGTCCGTAGCAATGTCCTCAATCATCTTAGATTCAGGGTACGGATTTTCTTCGAAGATTTTCATCAGCGTCTTCAATTGCTCTTTTGTAAAATTGGTTCTTGTTCGTTTCTTCCTGCGCTTGTTCTTGAACCAGATCTGGATGTTGATATCCTTTACGCCAAAGTCCTTGGCGATGTTCTCAATCATCTCAGAATCAGGGGTTGGATTTTCTTGGAAGATGTTCATCAGCGTTTTCAATTGCTCTTTTGTGTAATTGGTTTTTGTTCGTTCCTTCCACTGATCAGGTTTAATGACCGGAATAGTCTGCCACTCAGCATCTGTTTTGGAAGAGTCTGAACCATTACCGTTTGGAGAGGCAGTGTCGGCAGGGGACGAAGACGGAATTGGTAATAACGACTCCAACGACGACATTGAGACATCATCTTGCCCTTCGTTGGGCAAGACTGGGCATGGTTGCATTGAGTCGCTCATGTTCTCTACTCGCCTGCGCCTGCGCAAGTTCTGGAACCAGATTTTGATGTTGATATCCTTGACGCCGAAATCCTTAGCAATGTCCTCTATCATCTTAGATTCAGGGCACGGATTTTCTTCGAAGATTTTCATCAATGTCTTTAATTGCTCTTTTGTGAAATTGGTTCTTGTTCGTTTCTTCCACTGATCAGGTTTAATGACGGGAATAGTCAGCGATTCAGCATATGTTTGGGAAGAGCCTGAACCATTACCGGTTGGAGAGGCAGTATCGGCAGGGGACGAAGACGGAATTGGTAATAACGACTCCAACGAAGACATTGACACATCATCGGTGCCGTCGTTGGGCATGACTGGGCATGGCTGCATTGAGTCGTTCATGTTCTGTACTCGCCTGCGACTGCGCTTGATCTGAAACCACTTCTTGATGTTGGTAAGCTTGACGCCAAAGTCCTTGGCGATGTTCTGCATCATCTTAGAGTCAGGGTAAGGATTCTCTAGGAAAATTGTCATCAGCGTCTTCAATTGCTCTTTTGTGTAATTGGTTTTTGTTTGTTTCTTCCATTGATGAGGTTTAATGGCCGGAATAGTCAGCGATTCAGAATCTGTTTGGGAAGAGTCTGAACCATTTCCGGTTGGAGAAGCAGTGTTGTCAGGGGACGAAAACGGAATTGGTAATAACGACTCCACTGACGACATTGTGACATCAGCGGGGCTGTCGTTGGGCATGACTGGGCATGGCTGCATTGAGTCGTTCATGTTCCCCACTCGCCTGAACGTACGCATGTTCTGGAACCAGATATTTATGTTGTAATTCTTGACGCCAAAGTCCTTGGCGATGTTTTTCATCATCTTAGAGTCAGGGTAAGGATTCTCTTGGAAGATTTTCATCAGCGTCTTCAATTGCTCTTTTGTGTAATTGGTTCTTGTGTTCGTTTCTTCCACTGATAAGGTTTAATGGCCGGAATAGTCAGCGATTCATTATCTGTTTTGGAAGAGTGTGAACTATTACCGGTTGGAGTGTCAGTGTCGGCAGGGGATGAAGACGGAATTGGTAATAACGACTTAAACGAAGACATGGAGCAATCTGTCGAATCCGAAGCTCCTCGGCGCTCTTCATTGTATGTTGCAGCGTTTGTTTCCTGACTGAAAGCATTTATGGACTGGCTTATCTGGTGCCGTGCATGTCGGGACGGTCGTTTGAATGCCGCGTCATACGGAGAGTAGCGCGATTCTCGCGACCTCTTTCTGACAGTTTCACTGCCTCCTTGCATTGGTAGCCGGTGTCCACTTAGCATGCGCGTGATGTTATGTGAAATACCGTTTCCGGTTATCACATGAGATTCAAAGCTATGCAAGTTCTCCAAATGCTGTGCATTCACCGTTACATTGATGTTGTGTGACACAGGCGAGTCTGCAGACATCCATTGGCGGGAAAATGGACTGTTCAGGCTTAAACCGGTATTTGTCGTCTGATGAGTTGACTGTAAAAGACCAAAATGTAATAGCAAAAGTTACAGACATTATTATGTTTATTATTTGAATGATACTTATCAATATTGTTAAAAAGAAATATCAAATGCTAGTGTAGCTCTAGAAATTAAAAACGAGTAATATATACAATCTAAATATTAAAAAACTGTCTTAATATTAACTGAATTACTGTATGTAGTATTTATTAGCTCGATCTTTGTAATTATAAATTAAACTAACCATTTTTATCATTGTTTTCATTAATGCGCAGACTTCTCTCCCTAACGAGCTCATGATATCTCTTGATAGCTGCTATGGTTTCAGTAATCACAAGATTATGATTAGCGTGTTGAATTATGGACCTTATATACGAGATTGGACCTCGGACACGATGCCAGTGTTTGAGAGAACTCGTTAACAAAACTGTCAACACCCGTCACTCATCATGACGTGTAAAGTGTGACATCAGCTCACACTGCCTCACCAATTAAAGGGCCAAACATGTTTTTTGTAAGTATTTTTGCAAGTTTTTCATTTTTTCTATTAATATATTCAGCGCGTTTGAATGATTTAATTGGAACTTAAACATTATTTTTTACACTTTAAGTTGTTAAAAATGCGTTTTAAAATTAGAGAGTTTTGTTAATCGCTTCCATATTACAATGTTATATTGAAGCTATGACAATACCATTATATACACAATTTGTATTCACATTCATATAGTTCATATATAAACACCAAGTCCATATTACATTTCAAATACACTGTTTTTCACGTTCACTAATATTTATTGGTATTAACACAAAATACGAAATACAGACAATATCCATTCCATAAAGTTACATGTATAATTAAAAATATAATCCAACTGCATTTGTTTATACGTGAATGATATTACACCAGATCATACTAAATGTGCCCTCACATGACATATTACGTAATTAATAGTAGACTATTCAATATTGAAATATATGTTTTGTGACTAGTATCATTTTATTAAGACGCAGTTTTCTTCCATCACGTTAAAATCACACATTTATATTCCCAATTGCGCTATGTTAACGCATAATTAAGTACGATAATTTTCGATGAGTCAGTGTATAGCATTAAACTTTGGTTTTGGCAAACAGTACACAAATCAATACACTTTGGATAGGATTATACATTAATTAATAGGGGCTGTCAGGGGCATTGGGTTTCAACATTTTTAAAGACAAACTTGAAATAATCTACAAAATGACGCTATGGTGATAATTTGCATACTGAAACAACTACCATTAGCCTAAACCCAAGTTTACCAACTAAATGCACATAAACATAAAATTCGTCATAAATTTTATTAATTTATACGTACGTATAGCTGATTCAATGAAATGAACCTTAAATCGAGATAAATTTATACAAAAATAAAGAATCGACGCTGCAAAGAAAGATCCATTCATCCCAACCTCCCATCCATTGTTTATATAATCGTTGGCATTTTTTCATCTCTGGTCAAATGTATAGACACGTGCCTGTAGTGCCTAACTGAAGCTACTCGCTGGTTTTTACCTAAAAAACATGAGAGGCTACGAATATTTAACAATAATATGTTTTAAATATTGTGTTCTTATCTTGGCTTTGATACTCGTAGTTTACATTTGAACAAATGAACAAAAAATTGTCGGTAGCAGTGAATTTTAGTTTCATATTTTACCCAAATAGTGTAAACCAAAAGGGAGAGAAATGATTGTGTGTTAAACTTAAGGTACAATTTCATTGGACTTTGTTCGGGGATTCAAGGAAATGAGTGCTAAATTAATGTTTTCCATCGTTTATATGTGCCAAATAAAGTTATATTGCTTGCTATATATGAAAACACTTTTTTTCTTGTTCGAGCATTACAATTCATTGTATTTTTTTACCTTAATAATATGAAGACTTATATTAATTTTCCCTTACGGAACGCCTTTATTCATTGGACATATCGTGTTTATAACGTATTTCAAAGAATTGAATGATTGAATTACTCGTGTTTGTCAACGTGTGAATAATACATATTGACTGACAGCACGCGGTTAGCTGATTTCACACTTTATATGGCTTATGAGTGACGGGTGTGGAAAGTTTGATGAAAGTAAAGCGAGTTTACTCAAACACTGTCATCGTACCCGGAGCCCAAGCTCGTATATAAAGTCCATACTAATCCAAGCTAATCATAATCTTGTGATTACTGAAACAATAGCAGCTATCAAGACACATCAAGAACTCGTTAATTACAGAAGCCAAATTAATTAACAAAAAATAACAAAAACAATAATGGAATTGGTAAGTTTGATAAGCAATTACAAAGAGTTCAAACTAAGATTAGAAATTGGTTACAAGACAAAACATTTTTATTGTGAATATTGTATTACTCTTTATTCCACAAGAAACAAATGGTTTTATGGACAGTGACAGAGATACTCTCTCCGACTAGATGACATCTTCGACATCTTTTCATACGAAAATATTAGCTACTCAATTGAATGATAAATAACAACACTTTGATAAAAAAAAAATATTTAATTTTCAGTGACCAATGAACTTTCAGCTGCCATTTCAAACAAGAAGCAAATGTTAAATATGACGTAAACACCATAATGTTTAATTATTAAGAAATATATTTATATAACTAACATTTGTTCAATATTGATAAACAAATATTGTTAAACATCATTTTAATAATGTTTCTTTTCAAACATATTATGTTTTCTGTTTTATAGTCGCATCAGCAGATGTCAAACAACGGTTTAAGTCTGGAAAGTATGTTTTCCCGCCAATTTACATCTCCTGTGAACAACGGAAACGGAATTACACATAACATCACGCGCATGCTCAGTGGACACCAGAAGCCAACGACTGGGGCCAGTGAAACTCTCAACGAGAGGTTACGTACAGCGCGTTACTCTCCATATGTCACTGCTTACACAAGACCGCGTCAACATGCAAGTCACCAGATAAGTCAGTCCACAAATGTTGTCGAACCGGAAACAAGCGCAGCCAAAGACGTTGAACAACGCCAAGGAACTCCGAATTCGACTGATACATCAATGACGTCATTGGAGTCGTCATCGCCAATTTCGTCTTCATCAATTGGAGAAGCTAGATCTTTGACCGGAAGTGATTCGGATCCCCAAACAGATGCAGAAGTAGTTTCCTGTCCGGCAAGTAAACCTGAGCAGAAGAAAAAATTGGTTCGAACCAATTACACGAAAGAGCAATTGGAGATGTTGATGAAAATCTTCCAAGAGAATCCCTACCCTGACTCGGAGATGATGGAGAATATCGCCAAGGACTTTGGCGTCAAGGAAATCAACATCAAAATCTGGTTCCAGAACAAGCGCGCCAGGTGGCGCAGACGAGTGGAGAACATGAATAACTCCATGCAGTCATACACACCGGCGGCCCCGATGATGTTACCGTATGTGCCATACGGACCCATGCACAACCACATGACATCACAGCAGGTGTCAGGGTATCAGAATTACCCATGGGTGCAGACAAGCGCGTTCAGTACTAACAACAACAACCATTTACTTCCGGGAAACTCATGTTGGTCTTCATCGTTTGCATCACCGGGCTCTCAATCTGTTCAGCAGTTTCAGGATTCAACCTCGCTGAATATGTCATCGAAACAGCATTTGATGACGTCACACATGAACAGGAACTACTTTTACCCACAAAATGCACACAGCTATTATATACAGTGATCTTATTGTTGTTAAATGGTTCGTTACTGTACAGTGCTTGAATAAATATATGCATTATCATTTCATTTGTGTCACTACCACACCCCATTATTTGAAATAGCAATAGTTTTGCACGTATGTTCTGCGCATTATTACAAATATTTTCACTTTCACGTTAAGGCTGTATTCTGATTGGATAATACGATTACGTGATCTCGTTTTAATTTTCAGAATTACCCTCTCCGTATGCAAATGTAAACGTATGACCGTACTACTTTTTTTAAGAAAGTTGCAAAATGACGTCAATATTTTGAGCGAATCGTATAAAAACTGTTTTTCATTCGTCATTAGCCGAATGATATCACACATTGGCGCCAACGTCAATGGTATGCCNTTTCTACCGTCCCGGTTATTTCGCTGACAGGACCGGGGGGTCGACCAGTGTATTCCGACCTGTGTGTAGCGGATCCGTGGTCTAGTGGTAACACACTGGCTTCACAATCCAGAGATCGCTGGTTCGATCCCCCGCTGCACCTAACCTACTAACTCGTCTTTCGCATGAGACGTTAAACCGAGGTGCAGTGTACTAGGTGCTATACACCGGGCACTAAAAGACCCAGGGTCACCTCTGGAACGGGGTGTCTCCTGTATCTTGCACTATCCCCCGTAACCAACTAACACGTCTTCTGGGGGCGATGGCCATATGGGAGACAATCCCGGTGCACTCGATAAAAATGAAGACACACACACAAGCTAATCATAATCTTGTGATTACTGAAACAATAGCAGGTATCAAGACATATCAAGAACTCGTTAATTACAGAAGCCAGCGCATCAACAAAAACAATAATGGAATTGGTAAGTTTAATTAGCAATTACAAAGAGTTCAAACTAAGACTAGTAATTGGTTACAAGACAACACATTTTTATTGTGAATATTATATTACTCTTTATTCCACAATTACAAATGGTTTAATGGACCGTGACAGAGATACTCTCTCCGACTAGATGACATCTTCGACATCTTCTCATACGAAAATATTACTCAATTGAATGATAAATAACAACACTTTGATAAAAAAAAAATGTATTTAATTTTCAGTGACCAAAGTACTTTCAGCTGCCATTTCAAACAAGAAGCAAATGTTAAATATGACGTACACACCATAATGTATAATTATTAAGAAATATATTTATCGTACTAACATTTGTTCAATATTGATAAACAAATATTGATAAACATCATTTTAATAATGTTTCTTTTCAAACATATTATGTTTTCTGTTTTATAGTCGCATCAGCAGACGTCAAACAACGGTTTAAGTCTGGAAAGTATGTTTTCCGGCTAAGTGACGTCTCCTGTTAATAACGGAAACGGAATTTCACGCGCATGCACAGTGGACACCAGCAGCCAACGACTGGGGCCAGTGAAACTCTCAAAGAGAGGTTACGTAAAGCACGTTACTCTCCATATGACACTGCTTACACAAGACCGCGTCAACATGCAAGTCAACAGATAAGTCAGTCCATAAATGTTGCATTACATGTAACGACCAATAAATGTTGTCAAACTGGAAACAAGCGCAGCCAAAGACATTGAAAAGCGCAAAGGAACTCCGACTTCGACTGATACCTCAATGTCGTCATTGGAGTCGTTATCGCCAATTTCGTCTTCATCAATTGGAGAAACTAGATCTTCGACCGGAAGTGATTCGGACCCTCAAACAGATGCAGAAGTAGTTTCCTGTCCGGAAAGTAAACCTGAACAGAAGAAGAAATTGGTTCGAACCAATCACACGAAGGAGCAATCGAAGACGTTGATGAAAATCTTCCAACACAATCCGTACCCTGACTCTGAGATGACGGAGAACATCGCCAAGGACTTTGGCGTCAAGGAAACCAACATCAAGATCTGGTTCCAGAACAAACGCGCCAGGTGGCGCAGACGAGTTGAGAACATGAATAACTCCATGCAGTCATACACACCGGTGGCCCCGATTATGTCACCGTATGTGCCATACGGACCCATGCACAACCACATGACATCACAGCAGGTGTCGGGGTATCAGAATTACCCATGCATGCAGACTAGCGCGTTCAGTACCAACAACAACAAACATTTACTTCCGGGAAACCCATGTTGGTTCTCATCGTTTGCATCACTGGACTCTCAATCTGTTCAGCAGTTTCAGGATTCAATCTCGCTGCATATGTCATCGAAACAGCCTTTGATGACGTCACACATGAACAGAAACTTCTTTTACCCACAAAATGCATATGGCTATTATAAACAGTGATCTTGTTGTTGTTAAATGGTTCGTTAATGTACAGTGCTTGAATAAATCATGTGCATAATCAGTTCATTTGTGTCAGAACCCCACCCCATTATAAGAACATAGCAATAGTTTTGCATTTATCTGCGCATTATTACAACTATGTTCGCTTTCACGTAAAGGCTGTTTTTCATTCGTCATTAGCCGAATGATATCTAACATTGGCGCCAACGTCAATGGTATGCCTTTCGACGAAAATGAAATCGATTTTTTCCAAAACTGAAACTTAATACTTATATTTACCTTTCGGATGAAACACCGTCAACGAATGTTAAGTGATATTATGATGTCTTCTTATGTTTAACGACAACTTTTTTGTGACCCAAAATACCCATGTCGCATGTAAGAACAGTTAGGAAGATGTATTAGGAAGAACTACGATGTTAAATACCAATTGGACCTTGTGATTTGAGAGGATTTTTAAACAAACGATGTTGTTTTTTTTTGTGTTTTTTTGTGTTTTTTTGTTTTNAAAAAAAAAAAAAAAAAATGTATATAATATATATTAAAAATATATTCGAATTGAAAATAAATAAAAGTTCTTGCAAACCGAGATAGAACAAAGATATATATACGGGATATGGCTTGCATTAGCTCGTTTTCGATTAAATAAAGAGGGAAATAAATAAATAATTATCACTCTTATTCTCGTGAACAGCAATAACAACCATTCGAGAAGCCTTCACCACAATAACCAAAACTCAACTGTGCCGAATTATACCGTTAGGCGTTGCATTACGACGTCAAACAAAATGAAAGTATTTGTCCTTCGGTCTCACAATACTGTCTTTCTGTGGCTGGTTTGATTATTGAACAAAATAGACGCTCCGTTATCGATCATACTTCAATACAGTACAAGAGTTGGCATAGGGAAGGATTAAGACAAAGTCTTGACAGGTAAAGATGAGTTTACATTGTCGTCAAGCACCACTACCCCTTGCTACAAGCCTTTGCTACTTAAACACGTGTTGCTTATGACCATTCCTACTCCAATCATACCCCTGAACGGATTTTTTTCTTGCACATGTTTAGTGTGTAGTAGGTAACTATATATACTACTACTACTACTACTACTACTACAACTACTACTACTACTACTTCTACTACTACATACTATACGATTATAACTTGTCTCATGTCAAAATACCGTCGAAACACGGTGAGTTTAAAATCTTAAAAACATAGTACATAAAGCTATAAATACATATTGCCACGCGGGAAAATGGTTATATTGGGTTCCCAATTTTCGTAAAAAAAAATAGCCGTTAGCTATTTTAGGAACTCAAGTAAGTGACACTGTTTATTATGATTCTTATAAACTTTGATTTGTAGAACTATTTCCTTTTTATAATGGTAAATAATAATAAAATCATAAACCTTATCATCAGGCTAATGAATGTTAACTTGTTTGCATTAGTTTTGTAATAAAGCATTAGCGAACACCTTTTGTAAAATAACCGTTAATGTTTTTGAATTTCATTTGAAATATATAATCTTGAAATTTCTGAATTTGCAACTTATGTTCTACCTCATTAAAACAATAAGGTGTGACTTTAAAGCTAATACTCATACATGCAACCTCTGTACTATAATACATGTAAAGTCGGATAAGAAGAAGTTTAATATTCAAACTGTAAACTATAAATGTGTACATGAATGAACATGTACGCAGCTGCATAAAAACAGGTATTTACTTGATATAATGAGACACACACTATACAAACCTGTTGAGTGGTATTTGTAATTATATTAAGCGTATTGCGACTTTGCAATTTGGTATGTCAAATATTAAGCGTATTGTGACTTTGAGATTTGGTTTGTCAAATAAATTATAGTAATTGCGAAATATGGGTGCACCAAGTCACATATCATGACATAGGGTAAACATATGGTTGGTTTTCCGAAGGTATATATACTTCACATTAACGAAATTGCGTTATTTGTGTTCCTTTATCTTGAACATTCTTTCGGAAGCATAAATGGCACTACCTGTGGCACCGAGAGATGAAGTGTTCATGCTGTACTTGTGTGTGTGCTTCTTAATTATCCGGTTATTTTCGATTTTAACTCAGCTGGGATATGTGACGGCACACGCCTTAAGGTTAGCGGACGTTGTATACACCGGCGTTAAAGAGTTAGTGCGGTGCCATTGCTATCGTAACCACTTTGGTTTTCATACAGACGACATCGTACTTAGGAGTCCAAACCCTGTGCTCAATTTTGCGAGAACGGTTCCACAATTGCACAGGAGTACTTGTCAAAGAAGAAACAACTTCGTGCGACTATTAAATGAAGTGAATGGAAGAGTAGGCCAACATACAGGTTTAACATTTGTTCCATCATGTATTTAATTTTTATGCACAATATTGTAGCTTTTAGATTAAAAATTGTGCATTATTTTAGTATTGTTCGTGCAATCAATACTGCGTTGTGGTCGAGTAGATTTTAGCACACACTCATAATTATCCATACAGAGTGGTCGTTTCTTCAACGCGCTCAGACGAGTTTAGTTATAGCGAATCGTATCCATATGTTATACAAGTGCATTTATGCTTGAAAGAACTGCAAGGTGCATGCACTTTGTGTAATGATGTCATTGGTTATATTTATTTGTTATCAGTGTTACACTGATGTGTAATGTGTTACACATGCGTCAGTAAGACGTTAGTAAAGCGCAAGGAAACTAAGAAAACACATTACACAACTATGAAGCTAACAAGGATCGCCTTTTTAACCAGAGGCGGTTGACATTTAGAAATTTGTATTACATGCTAGTAGCTTTTGCGTCAGCTTTTTTGCTGAAATAAATATTGTTGTTGTTGTTGGTGTATCAAACAACACATACTTATATCAGCGTGTTGCTATTTTCAGCAGACTATTTCCGACAAGAGAACGCAGTCATGAGACGCCTGATTGCGTGCACGGTCTGTAACACAAGAGACAGACGTGTGGTGTTCCTTCCCTGCAGACATTTCCTAACATGTCAAGTGTGCGGACTAGAGACGAACACATGTACAGCATGTAGACTGAGAGTGGACTCACGGGTCATGGTGAACCAGTGAACTCTTGTCTTGCCGTTGGTTGGCACCGGGGCGAATTATGTAGAAGTTTAAATATGTTCATATTAGTAATACTATGCAGATGATTTAAAATTAGTAAAGAGCGTATGAAACACTATATAGATCTGTGCTTTTTTCTATTAGAAAAGAAGGCTACATAACATTTGATGATTCATTGTAAAGAGCATTTATTGTTAGTCTTGCATGATACGTTAAACAAATATTCATACCAAAGATTGTCTTCTTACAAAACTAAACTGCCTTAATATTACCTAAACTAATATAAATATCAGAGATGTAGTATATATTAGCTCGATCATTGTATTTATAAATTAAAATTACCATTTCCATCATTGTGTTCATTAATGCGCAGAAGTCTCTCCCATTGTTATTGATAGGGTCCATAGACTCGGACTGTTCGGACGAAACTAACAGCGCCGCATAATAGTCCGATTCTGTGATTATACTGACACTGAACAGATTCTAGCTAATGCCACACAACTGAAAAACACTAATGTTAGTGTTAACCGAGATTATCCTCAAGAAATAACAAATTCAGGTAAATGCCTGTGGCCCGAATATTAATCACTTAAAAGCCAAACCCATAAATCAAAGTCCGAATGGCCTATCCAGCAAAACTCATGGTTGGGAACAGAGTTATCCGTGATTTATTCCCAAATTGGAACACTGTTATGAAAGGAAGCCATTTAAATATTACACATATGCCCACAAAATAGCCCACACAAAGTTTCAACAAAACTATCGGATCAGGCGCACGAGTTCCTCGTGCAATCTCGAGTGACGCGAAACAGACGGACAGCACAGGGGGTGTCCCGAAACACGACAATGAACAAACTTGCCAACTGTCCCCCGTCAGCGTCACAGAGCAAGCTATTCTTGTTGTCAAATTAGCACTGACGATTCAAGATACGAAGCTACGGTGTGATGATCGAACTCGCATTAAGGCACCCGTTCAATCACCCCCACATGCGCTTAGTCAGTTCAGCAAGCCATGGAACCAGCGCGATACAACCACGGCCGGAAATGACCGCACGCCCAATTAGAAAAACGAGAGGAGCGGTACCCCGGACATAATGACAGTGACCTTAAAATCGATTCCCTTAATGTTCGGGGCCTTTAACACAGACTCAAATTTTCAAATTTGTTTTACTTTATTCAAAGTTATGATATAATTTTTATTACAGAGACACACTTGGATAACACTGATATTGTAGATGTTCCTAACTACACATTTATAGCCAAAAACGAAATCAAACATACCTGAGAAAATCTGGTGGCATTGGTGTTTTCATCAAAAATGACATTCTACATTGAAAAAAAAACTAAAAAATCTTATAATCAATATGTTTTATGGCTTAATATTTCCAAAATCTTAACGAACACAGGCAATGACATTATATTAGGTGTGCTTTATGTTCCGCCAGAAAAATCAAAATAATGATGATTTTTTACAATTAGAACACGAAATTAACATAACTTGTTACGAATTTAAAAAAACAACACAATTCTTATAGGAGACATGAATGCCAGAACAGCTACTCTGTCCGATGTTATATGAATTGATTATTTGTGTGCAGATTTACAGGGTATCGATTCCAACACCCTAAGCACCCTTAACAAGTCCCATATCTTTAACCAAATGAAAGGTACCCCTGTCCAGAACATCTATGAATAAAAAACCAATAGTAACGGATTAGCGCTGATCGATATTTGTCGTAATAACCATCTGTTTATACTTAACGGTCGAATGGGCACGGACACAGACACTGGTCAATTAACCTACCGGAATAGCTCAGTTATCGGCTATGCCTTTGCCACTGCTGAATGTTTTGTGTTTTTATCCGCGCTCGGGATAATCGAGACGAATGATTTGTTTTCTGATGGTCACGCTATCATTAAATTTACCGTATCGTGTGAGATTAAAGAAGCTCTGCCACACATGCAGAAATTGCATAAAGATAACACAAACGCAAATGGAAACACAATTTATGGAACAGTTTAATTAACAATATAAACTAAGAGAATATTGACCACATTAAATATCTGTGCGATATTCGCCCTTGTGCACCAAAATCGATCGATGAAATAACTAACACTATTACCGCAATTTTCCAAAATGCCACTGCTAAAACGTTCACAAAACAATGCACATACAATCATGTGTTTAAAAGGCCATTGGTTTGGTATTAAATGTTAACAACCACAAACTTGCTATTATGAAGCCAAAAACCGATGTAAATGCGAGCGACCATTGTCAAATAAGACTCATTCACAAAATGCTAATAAGAATTACAAGATAACTATGAACTTTTTTAGTAACCAATATAAATTGAAAAATGCACAAACATTACGTACAATGCATTCGAAGAGTTACAAAGAATACTGGACATATATACAAATGTTCATAGATATATACATATAAATAGCGCTAAAAAATCAAAGAAACCACCGAGTTTAGATTCGCTTTACTTGTATACTCAGTTTAAAAGTATTAATTGTAATGATAGAAAGAACAAAAACCACGGGTTGAACTAACATACCCTCGCAAACGAACATGTCCCTTACGACATGCTGGAATTAAACATGACTTTTACCAAGCCCGAAATTGAAGCAAATATAAAACGTGTAAAAAATTCAAACGCAGCTGGGCCAAGTGATAACACACTAAATGAATATATAAAATATACTAAACACATGTTTCTATCTATTTATGTATAGTTGTTCAAGTTTGAGATCATCACGTCAAAGGTCAAGGTCATGTGTGTTTGTATAATGAGATTGGTTTCCGTACATTATCTAGAGAACGCTTAACATATGATAATCTAAATTGCTATGGGGATTACTTGAGGGGAGATAAAGAAAGATGCCTCTTGATTTTGAGGTCAATACGTCAAAGATCAAGGTCACGTGTTTGTATCATGAACATTGCGTCCACTAAAAATCTATACAATTCTTAGGATAATAAATATAATTGTGCTGGATTGTCTTTACGAAGGATGACGCTAAAGTATAATCAAATTATGAGATTAAAGGTTAATGTTACATGGGCGGGCGACTTATGTGGAAGTAGAGGTGGTGGGGGAAACATGTTTAACAAATATCTCAATAAAGTCTATATTTTAAAAATCATTAAGATCACCTTTATGCACTGGTTCTATCCAGGAAACGGACTCTTAAATGTCTCAATAAGCCGTATACGTTCAATGCAAGCGAGTTTATACAACTAGCCGAACAATCGTAACGTACATCAGATATGCATTCTAAACAACAAACCATTAAAGGGACTGTAAACCACGAATGACGAAATAAGAAAAGTTCTAAAATACCGTATTTTTTTTACAATTATTAGTTTATATTGATTAAATATCACGACTGGTATATTACATTACTGGAAAAAAGTTCATATTTTCAGTATATTCGGTTATAAAATTTCGCGATGTGAAATCGAAAGTACATCGCGAAAATAGGTGANATAATAATAATAATAATAATAATACTAATAATAATAATAATAATAATAATAATACTAATAATAATAATAATAATAATAATAATACTAATAATAATAATAATAATAATAATAATACTAATAATAATAATAATAATAATAATAATAATAATAATAATAATAATAACAATAATAATAATTGCATTGAGTGCTTTTTTCCACAAGCCAGAGCCTGCGTTTGTTCTTGAACCAGTTCTTGATGTTGGTAGCATTGACGTCAAAGTCCTTGCCGATGTTCTCCATCATCTCAAGGTCAGGGTAAGGATTCTCTTGAAAGATTTTAATCAGCATCTTCAATTGCTCTTTTGTGTAATTGGTTTTTGTTCGTTTCTTCAACTGATAAGGTTTGAAGGCCGGAATAGTCAGCGATTCAGCATCTGTTCGGGAAGTGTCTGAACCAGTTGAAGAAGCGGCATCGGCAGGTGACGAAGACGAAATTTGTGATAACGACTTCAACAACGACATGGAGAAAGCTGTCGTATTCGGAGCTCCTCGGCGCTCTTCATTGTATGTGGTGGCGCTTGTTGTCTGTTTGAAAGCATTTGTGGACTGGCTTATCTTGTGCATTGCATGTCGTGACGGACGTTTGAATGCCGCGTCATACGGAGAGAAGCGCGATTCTCGTGACCTCTTTCTGACAGTTTCACCGCCTCCTTGCATTGGTTGCCGGTGTCTACTAAGCAGGCGCGTGATATTTTGTGAAATACAGTTTATGGTTATCACAGGAAATTCAAAGCTATGCCAGTTTTCCGTCGTCTGCTGAGTTGACTGTAAAGAGAAAAAGTAATTCCTAAAGTTACAGACATAATTATGTTTATTATTTAAATGATTCTTATCAATATTGTTTAAACGAAATACCAAATACGTTTTCAGCTCTATAAATTAATATTACTTAATATATATAACGTTTTAAAAAACGGACCCGGTTATGAATACAATAATTTCAGATCAGAAGATAATAAAATGTAAGCGACAGTGATTTATGTATTAGTATGCAATGGATGCAAAAAATAGTATATAGGCCAAACTGGCGATAAACTAAGAAATAGGCGATCTGTCTATGAACAACAAATGCGAGACCCATTAACAAACTGTCTTAATATTACCTAAATTACTACTATACATATCAGCGATGTCGTATTTATTAGCTCGATCTTTGTAGTTACTAATAAAACTTACCAGTTACATTATTGTTTTCGTTAATGCGCTGGCTTCTATACCTAACGAGATAATCATCTGTCTTTATAGCTGGCATTGTTCTAGTAATCAGACGATAATGAATTATGAACTTATATACGCGCGTGGACCTCTTCACGATGGCAGTGTTTGAGAGAACTCGTTTATAAAAATGTCAACACCCGCCACTCATCATGACGTACACAGTGTGACATCAGCTCACACTGCCTAACCATTTAAAGATCATACTAACTGTGTCCCCTGGTTGCATATTACGTATTGTATAGCAGATTATTCAATATAAAAGAAAGTGCATACAATACCCAATATTTTAACATGTTTGCACATACATATGAAATTATGCAGCATGCATTTTGCCATCCGATATCAGGGTAGGGAAAAAGATACAACAATAATAAAATTTATATTAAAAAAAATAAGTGCACACGATGCAATTTGAAAATAATTTTTAAGTAGAAGAACACCATGCATTTTGATGGAAACAATCACAATAGACACAAATACTTTCTGCACCTTACCATACACTGTAAAGCATAAAACATTGTTTATGGCAAACAGTACATACATCAATACACAGTGTGTAGGAAAATACATTAATTAAAATGGTCTGTGGGTGTAACTTTAAATATTTGTAAAGACAAACGTGAAAAAAAAATACAAAATTACGCTATGGTTAATAATTTGCATTCCGAAACAGCTAGCGTTAGTCTAAGCCTAATTTTTACAAAATAAATACACATATACATAAATACGTCATAAATTTTTATAATTTATATGTACGAACCGGTTATTTTTTATTCAATGCAATTGACCTTAAATCCAGATAAATTTGACTCACAAGAAAATAAAACATTGACACTGCAAAGAAAGATCAATTCATTTTTTCTTCTGTGGATAAATGTATAGTTCCTTACTGAAGCTTCTCCGCTGGTTGTTACCAGAAATACGAGAGGCAAAGAATATTTAACAATGAATTGAAGATGTTTTAAATATTATGTCATAATCTTGGCTTTGACTCCGGTAGTTTATATTTGAACAAACGAAACTGCTAAACTAATGTTTTCCGGCGTTAATATGTGCTAAAGAAAGTTATATTGCTTATTATATATGAAAACACAATCGTTTTTTTTTTCGTTTTCGAGTATTACAATTCATTATAATTATTCTAAAAATAAAATACAGTCGTATATTGATTTAACTTTCCGAACGCCAATTTTTCATTGTCATTTTTCCGTGTTTGTAACGTATTTCAAAGTATTGAATGATTGAATTACTAGTGTTTGTCAACATGTGAATAATACATATTGACTGACAGCACGCGTTGAGCTGATTTCACACTTTATATGGCGAATGAGTGACGGGTGTGGAAAGTTTGATGAAAGTAAAGCGAGTTCACTCAAACACTGTCATCGTACCAGGGGCCCAAGCTCGTATATAAAGTCTATACTAATTCCAAGCTTATCATAATCTTGTGATTACTGAAACAATAGCAGCTATCAAGACAATATCAAGAACTCGTTAGTAACAGAAGCCAGCGCATTAACCAAAACAATGATGGAATTGGTAAGTTTAATAATCAATCACAAAGAGTTCAAACTTAAATTAGTAATTAATAACAAGACAACATTTTGTTATTGTGAATATTGTATTACTGTTTATTCCACGATAACAAATGATTTTATGGACAGTGACAGAGTTCCTTTCTCCGACTAGATGATATCCTCGACATCTATTAATAAACAAATATTACTCCATTAAATGATAAATAACAACACTTTGATATAAAATGAAATGTATTTAATTTTCAGTGACCAATGAACTTTTAGTTGCCATTTCATACAACAAGCAAATGTTAAATATGACGTACACAAAATAATGTATAATTATTAGGAATATTTATCGCACTAATATTTGTTTAATATTGATAAAACAATATTGAACAAAATATTGATAAACATCATTTTAATAATGTTTCTTTTCAAACATGTTATGTTTTCTGTTTAATAGTCGCATCAGCAGACGTCAAACAACGGTTTAAGTCTGGAATGTATGTTTTCCCGCCAATTGACATCTCCTGTGAACAACGGAAACGGAATTACACATAACATCACGCGCATGCTCAGTGGACACCAGAAGCCAACGACTGGGGCCAGTGAAACTCTCAACGAGAGGTTACGTACAGCGCGTTACTCTCCATATGTCACTGCTTACACAAGACCGCGTCAACATGCAAGTCACCAGATAAGTCAGTCCACTAATGTTGTCGAACCGGAAACAAGCGCAGCCAAAGACGTTGAAAAACGCCAAGGAAGTCCGAATTCGACTGATACCTCAATGACGTCATTGGAGTCGTTATCGCCAATTTCGTCTACATCAATTGGAGAAGCTAGATCTTTGACCGGAAGTGATTCGGATCCCCAAACAGATGCAGAAGTAGTTTCCTGTCCGGCAAGTAAACCTGAGCAGAAGAAAAAATTGGTTCGAACCAATTACACGAAAGAGCAATTGGAGATGTTGATGAAAATCTTCCAAGAGAATCCCTACCCTGACTCGGAGATGATGGAGAATATCGCCAAGGACTTTGGCGTCAAGGAAATCAACATCAAAATCTGGTTCCAGAACAAGCGCGCCAGGTGGCGCAGACGAGTGGAGAACATGAATAACTCCATGCAGTCATACACACCGGCGGCCCCGATGATGTTACCGTATGTGCCATACGGACCCATGCACAACCACATGACATCACAGCAGGTGTCAGGGTATCAGAATTACCCATGGGTGCAGACAAGCGCGTTCAGTACTAACAACAACAACCATTTACTTCCGGGAAACTCATGTTGGTCTTCATCGTTTGCATCACCGGGCTCTCAATCTGTTCAGCAGTTTCAGGATTCAACCTCGCTGAATATGTCATCGAAACAGCATTTGATGACGTCACACATGAACAGGAACTACTTTTACCCACAAAATGCACACAGCTATTATATACAGTGATCTTATTGTTGTTAAATGGTTCGTTACTGTACAGTGCTTGAATAAATATATGCATTATCATTTCATTTGTGTCACTACCACACCCCATTATTTGAAATAGCAATAGTTTTGCACGTATGTTCTGCGCATTATTACAAATATTTTCACTTTCACGTTAAGGCTGTATTCTGATTGGATAATACGATTACGTGATCTCGTTTTAATTTTCAGAATTACCCTCTCCGTATGCAAATGTAAACGTATGACCGTACTACTTTTTTTAAGAAAGTTGCAAAATGACGTCAATATTTTGAGCGAATCGTATAAAAACTGTTTTTCATTCGTCATTAGCCGAATGATATCACACATTGGCGCCAACGTCAATGGTATGCCTTTCGACGAAAATGAAATCGATTTTTTCCAAAACTGAAACTTAATACT
>VMBQ01001079.1:90787-103867 GCA_007657795.1 Dreissena rostriformis | reverse complement strand
GTGTTTTCGTTTTTTTTTCGGCGAGTCTGTGCTGACGCGAGAGTCAGTGTTCGACACTAACGGGAGTCCGGTAGTCCGAGACTCCTGGAAATGAGATTCGGACTCCTTGTTTTTGAGTCAAGGAAGTCCATCGGACTCCTTCAAAATCATCTTTGAATTATAAAAAAATCCCTTCGTTTACTTATTCGTTTCACAAAATCAGAATGTCTGCACAAAGGACATCTAACTCAGAATAGTCATTGTTGAACACTGTCTATACAAACTTGTATTTGAATTTATTTATGGTCACATAAAAATTGTTATAATTTAATATTCACCCTCTACATACTGCAGAAGGAAGTTTTTAATACCAAGTTATGATCGCACACTTCAACCACTGCTTGAGATAAGTAAGAGTTCTTTTTAACAAGGAAGATTATAGACAGCTGGTCTATTGATAGTTTGAAGTGTTTAATCAAATCTAAGTGATCTCGGAAGCATATACAAAACTAGAACAGTTACCATCATTAGGACTATGCACTTGAATAAGTATTTTTCTTTTATCATAAGAAAACCCCTATCTGGTCAACAAGTTTGTTTGTAGAAGATTAATTGTTGATACTTATCATTGTATTATTATGACGAAAATACTTTTATTATCAATTTTATAGTGTATGTAAGCACAAAAACTGAAATTCCATTTACCAGTTTAAGTCAAACGACTTGGAACGCAAAGGACCACAGTCTATTAACAAAATCAATGAATAATAACCCTGTTCACAGTGCTCTGTAATAGCTTAAACAGATGTACCTAGCAAGAGTCCTTATTAGATCAAATGAGCACAACTTGCTTACAGTAAGCTTTTGTGATGACAGTTTGCCTATTGTTAATCATCGTTCCTGCATTGTCTGTTGTCAAAATGTACAATGTTAACACTCTAGAGATTATATTTATTTCCAAAAGTCACGAAACTTTGTAAGAAGATTGGTCTAAATGACAATTGGGTTAATTACAAAACTGCGTTCAAAAACTAGGTTGCTATGTCAAATTAAATGAAAAATTTCTGAACATTCCAGAAGTTACATGTTTACCCAATCCTCATGCAACTTGCTCTGAACGCTTTTTCAAATGGTATATCTGCTGAGTTTGAAAACGGATCAGGTCAACTGAAAAATATGAGTGCCAGCGGGCTAAGACGTTTTCCTTATGTGGGTGTTATGAAACTTTGTGAACAATCAAGAAATCAAATGTTTTGCCAAATCATCATGAAACTATCGGAACAATTGTACTTGATATGATAATGATATTCCAACTGAATTCGAAATTGCTTCTGTCCGTTCCAAAATACGACTTAAGGTGAAGGTAGTTTAGGGAGGGATTACATAGAAGTCATTCTTGTAAATCGTTCGGTCTGTCCGAAGTTTTAAAAAGTTTTGTAAATAATCCCCTGGGGTAAAAATGGACTCACCCCTGAGGGTTACTTGCCACGCCCAAGGACGAAGAAATTTATTTTGACTTACATAAATTATACTGGTCCTATAACAACTTTGTTAAAATCATCCCTCTTGGGTTAAAATTGACCCTGCCCTATGGGTTACTTGTTTAATTATATGTATGTTTTGGAATGTAACGTCCTATAGAAGTCCTCTGCTACAGTTGTTCAAATCATGTCCCCTGGGGTCAAAACTTGCCAGAGCCCGGCACTCAAATTATTTATAAAGACTTGTATAGTAAATATCGATAATTTCTAAAATCTTCTTCTTTGAAACCGCAAGTGTCAGGGGTTTGATATTTGGTGTGTAACTTTAAATAGTTTGCCTCTTTTCTTCTTATAAGTTCTCTCAAATCATGTGTCTGGGGTCGAAACAAGCAACACGGACGTCTGTTGGACTCCTTCAAAATAATCTTTCAATTATAAAAAAATCCCGTTTCGCAAGATCATAATGTCTGCACTTTTGAACATGAAAATATGCCACTCATCATTCTGCTTAAACACATTGACAAAACAAAACAATCCGTAATTATTTATTTTGTTTCCTTGTCGCATCGCATGTCAGTAGTAATAGGGGAAACTCTCGAACACTGAATCAACCCGATCTTGGTCGTTTTTTTCTCAGAGTTTTTTGCTTTATAAAACTAGCTTTCGCTGAACAGTCTCCAGTCAATATAACAATCATCACACTACCCGTAATTGTTTACACAATGCACGTTTTACGGTCGCCAGGCACTGAAGATTTGAACTTCTGTGAATCAGTTGTGCGTAAATAACCCCTTGTCTCTATCAATCGATAATTTCAGGGGCTTTGTGGCATGTTGTTGGCTAGGTTATTTTATTTTTAATATCATGGGGAAAATGTATAAAGCAATGGGCTGTTACACCCAATGCAGAGGATCAACAAGCAAGCATATATATAAATGCATTATCGAAAATAGTATTTTTTGTTTAATTACAATAATTTACTTATATATTACTGGCATTTGTGAAATATTTGTTCAATCTGAGATAACAAATGACAACAAATATTGAACAGCAGTCACTTTGAACTTCAATCTGAAACCAAACATGAAAAAGGATTTAACAATTTACGGATAACATGTGTAATAAATTTTAGACTACCTGAAGTATGGTCGGACTCCTAAATTTCATAAGAAGGGAGTCCAAAGAACTCCTTACTTAGAATAGTTAGTGTCGAACACTGATAGAATGAAGTAAAAGGTACCAAACCCCTCCAAAGATGATTTCCTGAATATGAGATTTTATTGAAATAAAAACACTTGTTGAAAGTTAATAACAACTTTGTCAGTCTTACAAAAGGGAGGACCTAGATGCTATCCCCACCCGGGGAACATATTCACGCTGTTTGCAATGTTCCTGCACCTTAACTCCCATGTGGTGCAACATAGGAAATATTAAGTAAAATATTACTGATATATAGAATCACTGAAGGGTGATTTTTCTTCATAACTATTGTTATTTCTTGCTTGTGATTGATCAGCCCATTACATATGAGATCTTTTCACATTTCTCATGGTTTCTTTTTGAATTGCTCATATTGATGTGTTCATTTCAGCTGATTCATGACAATCTCGATGCTTTGATGGCTGGTAGCCCCTATCCTGACTCCTACTATGATACAGTATGTGCTAATGGTGAGTGTTAATGTGATATCATGTACAACATTCTAATGGTAAATGTTAATGTGGTATAAAGTACAACATGCTAATGGTAAGTGTAGTTGTGATATTATGGACAGGTATAATGACCTAATGAGGATTGTAAATGTGATAGTTTGTATTATATGTGCTCATTGTATGTGTAATTGGGATATTATCTGCAAATGTTGGATGATTGTGCCATATTTTTTTATGAGTTCCCTCTCACAACCATTAACATGAACCAAACATCTGGCATTGTTTATGATTCTCCTATCACACATCTTGTGCCACTTAAACAGGCGACTACCATGACGTTTCTGAGGACACCCACTGGGCTCCGTTCCTCAACGTGACCGTCAACTACATAAACAGCCGCTACCCAAAGCCCTGGGACGATGCCACAAAGAAGCTTGTCGTGTTCGTATTTGGCATCGTCTCTCACCAGGTGGCCGACATCCTGTGGCACAGCCTCGGCATCGACCAGGGCTTCATACGGGCCATGGCTAATGTTAGTGTTTCAATAAGCCAAAGTTTAAATAAATAGGTTTAAAGTAATGTAAGGCTTTCGAGAGCGTGTCAATAAGCCAAAGGCGTTTGATGCAATCAAGTTTAAATACATAGGTCTAAAGTAATGTAAGGCTGTTGATAACAGTGTTTGTTTTTGGAATTAGTTGAAAAATGAGAAAGAGAAATTAGAAAATTCCAATGCCATGACCGTAAATTTTGCATGCGGGCTGTTAACATTATGTTTTGAGCTCACCCCTTAAACTGCATTTATATCTGTCTGTTTTATCTCAGCATTCAACAATGCTTCGAGAAACTGGTTAACTTTTAAAATATGAACATGTACATATTGCATTGTATTGTACCAAAAGATAATTGAGAAATTGGTATTTGTTATTTGGGCAAGTATACATTATAGAGCAGTGCCATTACAAATGCTGCATTGATTGTAAAACACAACAACCATATATATCAAAATGATTCCTTTTATTTAGAAACTTGCCACTTATATGTAACATAAAGTTAAAAAAGCTTTGCTTTTTGTTTGTAGATGAACTTTCATGGAATATTTGAGGATGCTCACAGTGTTGCAGACTTTGGTATGTGTCTTGTTTGGGTTAAACATTTTTAGCTATTAAACACTGGTTAACACATTGCCTGTGAACAATTGCTTCACCTGTGTGTATGTCCCAAAGGGAGGCGTATAATTTTGGCACAGTCAACCATAAGTCTGTCAGCACTTTTTATGCCCCCAAAGGTCTGTCTGTCCTTCCTTCTGAAATTCCGTCACACTTTGCGTTTAGGTTTTGCGTTTAGGTTTTGCGTTTAGGTTAAAAAAAAATGTGGAAAAAGGGGGCATATGTCAATCATCCAATGGTGACAAGCCTTGTTTGTTTCTGCTGTCTTTTTTTATGTGACCGTCACCAAACTTTCTGAAAATATTTATTAGCATGGTCACCAGGTCCTTTGAAGTTATGGGTCTTGAAAAATTTCTCAAAATATTACCCTTTGATGATTTCCGCTTTCTTACTCAACCAGTTTTCATCTGATTGTAATCAAACTTTCAGAAATTGTTAATAACCACTCAAAAGTACAATAAGCAAACAAATCCCATCTGGCACTTTATAGTTATTGCCCTTGGTTGGTCAAATTTTGCCATAAAACAGCTTGAACATTCCTTTCCTGTCTCAGCCATAACTTTGCAATCTATTGATGGATTTCAAAATATCTAAGGCCTTTTTTTAAAGAATTGGTCAACAGACTTTTTTCTTACATCAGAATAGAGGTGGGTTATTAAAAAAAAAAACTTTTTAAAAATCAAATATTAGTGATGTATCCAGTCGATCTATTGTAAACTTCTAATCAATTTTACTTTTATGTTTTTTCAATATAGGGACAATTTTGCAGTTTCTCAACTAAATTGTGTGATTTTGCGCTGTGCATGATAGTCAGTACTCTTTTTTTCCCAAAATATGCTTGAATCGCTTCAACTCATCATTTGCATAGTTCCCATTACATGGTAAAGAACATACTTTGCATGTATACCATTTTGGGGATTTTGTTTCCTTCAGCCTTTAGGCACCACAAGATTTACTTGTATTAACATTGTTTTCAAAGATAAAAAAAATAAAATTAAAATAAAACAGTGGAGAGTGGAGAAGGTGGGACTGAGGGTGTTTTTCATGACTGTATTGATCCTTAAATTGTTTAAGAGTAAAGTTTCTCAATTTTAGAGAGCAATCGATACACACAAATAATATAATAATATTTTGATGTAATCATTTTGTAACACGACCTCATGAATATTCTTGCCTGGGCACGGATGAAAGGTAACTGTTAAGATTTGACTGGTTCCAAGCACACTGTTTTAAAACGGGAGTTTGATTATTGGGATGTAAAAAGCACGCACAAATTTAGTAAAAGGTTAATAAGGAAAAAAGAATAGTTAAATTGCACACTTTATTCAAATGGAATAAAAATACTCTGTTTTCATCTCCTTTTTTAGGAATGGGTGGGGGGAGTTGCAAAAATGGGGACGACATTTCCATTATCCAACTTATTAAAAAAGGCCGAAGCACAAATGCAAACCATCATTGTCTCCCTGGACCCTAAAAGTAAAGAGGTAAAAATTGGCCATGAAACAGCTTGCTTATCGAAATACCTCAAAATAAATAACCACACATGACAACCATGACGAGACTGAGTGTCACGTTTATCATCTGTCTCATTACCTTGAAGGTCAAAGTCACACTTGAAGGTCAAACGTAAAATGGCCATTACACAGCTTGTCTAGGATGTAACTTTGTCAATCATCATGCATATTTAAGTTACTTACAACGTATAACCACTATGAGGAGACTAAGCGTGGTGTGTATCACTCTTCTCATAATCTCAGAGGTCAAGTAGAACACAACTTGTCTTGTTATAGGTTAAGTAGTTTTGATTCATCTCCAAGAAAGAGGTTGAGCCAGTGTTCACAGGCTGTGTACAAGTGAAACAAGTTTTAATTTATTTCCTAAGAGACTGAGAAATTTAAATTAATGTACTTTTGCTTTGATAAAAATAGAATTGATTGTGATGTTACTACCTGAATCCACAGTCAGTAAAAATAGAACTTTGTAATGTTAATAAAATCTGTATCATTAAAGATAACCAATTATTAACGACCTTTGAATCAAATATAAATAAGCTGTGTATTCATTATTACAGGAGGTGACGTTCTGACCACGTATGAAATGGACACATCCTATATCCCATTGGAAGATGGCTGGTAAGTGGCCATGAGCGTAGGGCTGTTCTAGGCAACTGTAACCAATTGATTTGTCGTTTTAAATAAATGCAAACATGCATGTTATTTTGATATTTTTCATCTTATTAATGTCCATTTGNTATTACAGGAGGTGACGTTCTGACCACGTATGAAATGGACACATCCTATATCCCATTGGAAGACGGCTGGTAAGTGGCCATGAGCGTAGGGCGTTAAGCATTGGACTTAACAGTCAGTCACAAGAGGTAATCACATGACTAACAAGATGGCGATGTCCATGCTGAGACATGTATTTCTCGCCGTTTTATACCCTTTCTTACTTGTATTAATTGTTTAAATGCCACTCACTTTCCAGCCATATCAGCAAGAAAGGGATTAGCTTTAATTTCGTATTATAATTTGCTATGTATCTCGACTTGACTCGCTGAAAATGTTCTTAGTGGAGCTGTAATAAGGTCACCCTGCTTAAAACGAGCGGCATTTAAATTTTTTATAAAAGAAATAAACGGTATATATAAAACGGCAAGAAATACCTGTCTTGGCATGGACGTTGCCATCTTGATCGTCATTTGATTATACCCTCTGTCAGTACTTATGGCCGTAGGTCTCAAAGCTTGAGTTTTCAACTCTTATTTTACAACTGGGTGAAACTATTGTCTCAAAAATATTATTATGCATATTATTATGCGGCTGCCAATGACGAGTAGGCAAATAAATGAGTCACTCTGACAGTCTTTCTGTTGGTTGGTTAATTTTTCAGATTGTAAGATGCTTTTTGTTCGTTGAGTGAATGAATTTCGCATTTCTCAAGGAATTCAATTGAATCTTCTATAAAAGTGTGTTAAAGATGTGCAATATTTTTGTATCATCCACATATGCCTGAGTTATATGCCTTTGAACCTGCCTCACAAAGCATGTTAATAATAATTATACAAAAAACAACTAATTTCATTGTTATTTCATGCTTTCCCCTGTTTGATTACATTTAAAATGGTTTGAGGTGGAAAATTTTATGTGAATCATAAAGTTAAATAATTATTTATTTTTTTACAAATTTTGACTCCATAATTGTTGATGATATTTTTCATTTACTTCATTAATTCAGGAACCCAGAAAAAGGAGTTCTAGTGAAACAGTGAAAAATACCAGTAATTATATGTGAACAGACTTCATCTGTTTATATTATATGAAACTAGAGCTTTGTCACTTATGTGATTAATACCCCACACTGCTTTTTAAGCTATATTCAAGGGCAAATAACCCAGTAATTTGTGGATAACTCAGGATGAAAAAAAAGGGTTATGCATATGTAAAATTCATAGTTATGAGAATTTTAAATTTCATTTAATCTTAGTTATTCACTCCACAAACTAATCATGACGATCAATCTAACTGCATGATCTTTAAGCTATCCAATAAAACCATTGTCTGTAATCAGTATACATGCCAATTTACCTAAATAAAGCAAATGTAACAATCCACTGACTTCTTGTGGTTGTCTGCTAAAATTTAATGGCCTTCATCTGTTTTTAAAAACATGTGCGATGCGTCATCAAAGTAACGCAACAGTGGAGACTTCTGATAAAATTCAATTGTCTGAAAATTGAAAGTAATTTATTTTAGGGGAATATCTGGGTGTCTGAAAAATAAGAGTCACACAAATTAATTATTTTGGCTAAAAAATAAGGGGTTCGAAAACTTAGAGCATCCGAAAACATAGAGTTATCACAGTATTTTATGACAAATGAATTAAACAAAATTATTTTGCTGAAACCTACTGATAGCCCTTATTGTTAACCATATTATTATTAATTTGAATCTATGTAATATATTAATGTTTAACATTGCCTTTAGGTATATCCCAGCCAGTGATCTTTACAACATTTATAACAGTTATTATGGGAATAAACGCAAGGTGCCTTACTATATCATATCTGGATGTTCCACTTTGTTGTTTTTGGAAAGGTAACACAATTTAGGTAGCAGGTTTATTTCTGTGTAGCTTTGTTCTTTGATACTAACATGGCTGGAAACAATTTGTTCTGAATGTGCATGACCTTTATTTGCTTAAGAAGTAATTGAAGAACAATTTTAAGTTTATGCGAAAATTGTTTAATAGAGACCAAATGTGCATCTGCTGAATGTTAAACTAATAGAATAATCCACCCTTAATACTGCATTAACAAATGGGCATGAGATTTGATTATCAAGTGTTGCACGTTTACAGATAAAGAGCAGTATGTATGCAATTACCAGTCTTTCAATGATGGGGATTTCACTGTTAGGGGACTACTATGTTGCTTGCATTACCGTCTTACCCTTGTTTTAATATGTCCATTTTGTTCATTTATTATAGTTTTTGAATAATATATTATACATTCAGAATAAAAATAATTTTTCTAGCGACTTCTTTACATAGGTGGCTTCAGACACAAATTATTTCTTCCAATTGTGTCTTTGTATTTCTTATTGATTGTGTGTATATTAAAAGTGTTCACATTCTATTTACGTCTACTGCATGCTGGTGCTTGTTTAGCCTATTTTGTTTAGTTAGTTTGAACACATAAAAGTAATAACACTCTGGTTCCATGACTGTGTGCATCCCTTGTCATATTTTCAACATTCAAATTTGACCAATTAAAATGTTTATTGAATTTCAGAAAGGATATTCATTGGTTTAAAGTTAAAGACTAAAACACAGATTGAGCTTAAGGATTTCACAGTCACGGGTCCTGGTACTTATTTTACCCGGTCTCTGGGGAAATCAGACTTAATGTATGTGCCTAAAGTATAATCTGACCAGATCAGCTTGTGCATTATGCACAGGCTACTCTGGGATGACATTCCTCCACCTAGACTTGGTTTTCATTTAAAAGAGACTTTCTTGAAATGAAAAAAAATCATGAAAGTATAAGTTGGTGTCCCTCATTAGCATGTAATTACAGGCTATACTTGGATGATACTGTGCGCACATGCATTAAGCCCAGTTTTTTCAGAGCGCAGCATGTTTACTTACATACCAAAAGAATTTGAAATAGTCATAATTTCAAATTTGTGCATACAGATCCTCTGGACATTTCAAATTACTTTTCCCAATGAAATGACTTATTTTCCAATATTTTAAGAAATTGTTTTTTGAATGAGAAATGACTTTTTGTGTATAAATGAAGTGACACAATTTAGCATGTATGTGTACTCAAGAATGCTTTTAAAGCTGTTTACTCTGCTTTCTTTGTATTGGATTCAAATTAGATCTGATTACAGCCAAAAATGGTCTGTTCCTGAAATAGCAAGTTGTATAACATATGTATCAACCATTAAGCCTATGACATGGTTCAGTTATACTTAAAATTGTAATAGGTGGTAAAATAATATTCAATATTTGTCAATGACTGTCTTCAATCAAGTCAATCGACCCTAATTGACATTTGTCAACATGTGATTTGATACAAAACATTCATTGAAACATGCGTTTTATTCTGTTTTCACTTTCAAGACTCGTGCCTTTGTTAGCCTCTTACATGTAGCAAATATCTATTAGCAAAAATCAGGAATCCAAATGCATAGCAAATATCAGGAATCCTAATGCATAGCAAATATCAGGAATCCTAATGCATAGCAAATATCAGGAATCCTAATGCATAGCAAATATTAGGAATCCTAATGCATAGCAAATATCAGGAATCATAATGCATAGCAAATATCAGGAATCCTAATGCATAGCAAAAATCTGGAATCCTATTGCCTTGCAAATCTCAGGAATCCTAATGCATAGCAAATATCAGGAATCCTATTGCATTGCAAATCTCAGGAATCCTAACGCACAGCAAATATAAGGGATCTTAATGCATAGCAAATATCATAGATCCTAATTTATACCATATATTAGCATCCTATTGAAATGTTTGGATCAAAATGGATAGAAAATATAAGGGATCATATTGCATAAGAAATGCGTGGGTTCCTAAAATATAGCCAATTGTAGGTATACTAATGCATAGCAAATGTTAGGAATCCTAACGCATAGCAAATAATAGTATACCTCACATAAGTATGTTTCTTCTTTGCGTATATAAACTACATAGATCCGTTGATTAGAATAGTGCCCGGTAATGATGCGTGCGCATCTAGTCCCTATGCATGCACATCAGAGCAAAATGCAGTATACAAATGTTGTTGTAAATGTACTGATTAAATAAAAAAAAAATGGCTTTTTATTTGTCTCTTGTCATGCTTTAACGACCAGGTATGTTCCTGTGGATGACCTGTTCCAAATTTACATCAACTATTACAATGGAAACTACACCCATATGCCAAGTGCCATAATCCAGGAATGTGCCCTTGTCATGTTTATTGGAAGGTAGTCTCCCTTGTTTGTGGAGAAACCCACATATTCCAAAACCATATTTCCAAAGCGCTTTATATAAATTTGATTTATAAGCATATACAGCACATCATATGACTTTTCAGGGACACCTTCTTTGGTTTATCAAGAGTTACATTCCTTGCATTGGTTTGTGTTGCCACATTTCTGCATATTAACCTTACAGTTGGTCTTTTTTCATTGTCCCATTTTTAATTTGTTGTATTTACATGTATTCATTAAAACTTTTGTAAAAACAACTAGTTCAAGCATAAATGTATAAGACATGTATTTGTTTGTCCATTCATATAAATATAATGGTTGTTTGTAATGTTAATTCTTAATTTTCTCCATTACATTGGTACAACTTCCGTTTCAAAATAATTCTTAATATATTATGCAAAAATTGATTTAACTACCTTCATTGTATTTTCGACATCATTTTCAATGAATAAGTTTCAGCTGTGTGGCATAATGCAATGGAATAATGACGAACACAACTCGAAGAACTGTTCATTGAAATGTATTGTGCTACTTAACTGAATAACACGATGCTTTCAAAGTCCACAAAATAGTCTAATCGACAATATATGATTTAATTTTTGACATTCTTCGTGATTATTTGTTAGCTCTGTGGCATAATGCGATGGAATAATGACGAACACAACTCGAAGAACTGTTCAATGAAATGTATTCTGCTACTTAACACGATGCTTTCCAAGTCTACACAATATTCTTATCATCAAGATGATTCGGGACCGCTGCGGGCCCCTCGACTACAAGAAAATGAATCCAATGTTTATTGCTCTCTGAATCTGGGTTAGACTGTTTTATACAGATATAAGCCTGATTTATGTACCAAAAACGCCATATGGTTGTCGGCCGATATTTTAACACCAATAAATATTTTCACTAAGGTACATTAAAATGTTGAATGATAAACTTTGGTGGTTTAAAATAAAATCAAATACTGTTGCACAGAAAGTTCCGCGAATAAAGACTTTGAATGATATAAGTGGGTGATTATATGGCATAAGCAAGCAGCCAAATCTGGCACACCGTCTTCCTATTATGATTAGATAAACGGACACTTTATAAGCTAAAAGGTATATTATGGAATATGAATGGATCAACTGATGCAATATATGTTGATATCCTTATGTTAAATAATACGTTTACTCAAATTATGATAGACTTGTCTAACTTTCTTTAAATGAGATATTTATATGTATGATACAAAAATAAAATAAAAATCTGAACTAAAAAAGTATACCGCTGAGGCTTATACAGAGACTGGCTATACCGTTATAATATTGTTGTTGTTGAATCAATTGTCATCGTTTCTCCTGGGTTATGAAGATCTTCAATTGGTCACAATGCTTACAAGGTGTTAACAGCTTCCATGATAACTTAAGTGCTGGGGATTTATAATTGACTTCAGATGCGTTTAACTTTTTAATATACTAGTATAGTAATATTTCATTGTTATGAAACAAATAAGTTAGCAATGTGGAAAATACAAAACAAAGCTAGATACTAATACGTTTTACAAGAATGTGATTATACATGTTATAATCACGGCAGTTTGGTTTCTATTCTTAGAGTTGCAATTCCATTGTATTGCTCACACCAGAGCACATTGATTTTAAACCAGGTAACAATAAATGACATAGTATGATTTTACATTAAGAAATGTTTCTTCTTAAAGCCGGCCGAGTTGATATTTCTCACAACAATTTGGTTTTCTCAACTGACCAGAATTGATCAGTATTCGTCAGATACATTCTAAAGCTTAACTCTTTGATACTGATTTTTGCAAAAAAATGTGCCAAAAAATGCCAAAAGCATCAAAAATACGAAACCTAATCATGTACATAACGGAATCCTCAAGACTATTATTAACCTGTGACGTATGCACGCTTTTGGTCACGTGAGCGCCAATTTCACGTGATTTCCACTTCCGCACTTTTCAAAACAAAGAAGAACTACTAAATAACACGGATTCTCCATGGCAAATGGCGTTGTGAACAATGATGAAATGGTCACGTGGTTTTACATGTGATCCGCGCGTGTTTAAATTTAAATCATTTCTGTCCATGGACAGAAATTGAAAAGCCCTATCTTTGTACTGAATTTGGGCATTTCTTGACCGATTTTGACCAAATTTTTTGCACATCTGACATAAATACCATCACATTTTGACTCATAATCACTTTTTTGCGACACATAACAAAAATGGGAAAATATACCAACATCAACTCGGCCGGCTTTAAGTGGAACACTTACAGTTCTCAAGAAGAGGTTAAG
>VMBQ01001079.1:16390-89661 GCA_007657795.1 Dreissena rostriformis | reverse complement strand
GTAATAAGGAAACAATAATTTTCCATTTTCATTAACGGTTCAACTATAATCCATCCTAAATTTCCAGGTCATGTGACATCCCCCAGAACACATTGTTCCTGCACTGCAATGCAAGCCTCCCTCAGGTCAAAGGTTACAGAAACCCAGGCAAGAATGGTTACTACACACAACCACCCAGGAATGGCGTTACCATGGAGGACGTCATAGTAACAAGAGAGCTCCGTGGTATCAGAGTTAAACCATCAATGTCATACATGGTAAAATTTTCATTGTTTGAGTTTAATTTTGTTTCTGTTCTCTTAAAATGTGTGCAACCACAAACACATGTTGAAGGGCATTGATTTGTCTGTTGGTAATCAGTTTGGTTGATCTGTTAACTTTGCATTTCTTGTAATTTTTGTATTTGGATGAAACTTAACATTCGAAGTAGCAGTGCGGGTGTAACTTTTTCCAATAATGGCATTTAAAAAATGGCCCACTATCTGCAATCTTGTATATATATATAATATGTTTCCCCTTCTTATTGTTTTGTTCGATTCATAAGAAACGTCTCACATTTTATGCTCTATAGGAGCAGTTTTGCATGTCATAAGTATTGCAATTATAAGATTCAAAATGGCTGACTGGCCACTGTCTTTTACGTTTTTTTTTTTTCAAACAACATTTTCAATTTTATATGAAAAAAAATCGATTTTGAAAGCACATGGCAGAAGATTTATCCTATACCAGAAAGGTATTCCACCTTATCGCTTTTATGGTATTTAAGATATGCCCCTTTTCATTTTAATACTTTTGGTGGGTTACAATAGCCGCGATAGGGAGATTCCTTTCAGTCATTCCGTATTGGTAGGTTATAACACAAAGATTTTGTTTGGGTATGGCGTAATATATTTTTATCATATAATACTTGAGATTTACCCTATCACTTAACAGGGGACACATTTAGCACGGAGAGTTTCAGTTTAAGTGATAATTAATAGGGTTGCCACTTAACTTGAAAAGTCATGGAAATTTGATTTTTTTCAAGATCAGTGAAAAGTCAGGGAATTTAAAAAAAATGGTCATTGAAAAATGAAATTTCAGAAATTTTTGGGTCTATGCATTAGTTATTTAGTGGATATGGCAGTCTTAAGGTATAATTTGTTTTAGTAGATTCAACAGTATATTTTGTATTTGAAATGTTTTGACTATTTCTATGTACATAAAACATTAACATGTGTAAAGCATGTTAATTTATCTATTTTTTTATCTTTGATTAATTTTTTGTATCCTTGAAGGCTGAAAGGCTTTGCAACCCTTGCCCTCAGAGCTGATTAATTTTATATTTTATGCTTTGCAGGACCATAAGAGATGACAGCATGAAAGAGCTATTATATACTAACTTTGCTTATTTATTTCAGTTCAAGAAGACCAATCCTGCTTCTGCTTTTAACTGCATGATTTTCATGTATTAACCTACCATATATCAAAGATCACAAATTGATTTTCTCTTCTAATTTCAGATTTAATATAATGTACGCATACATAGACATATTACCAGCATGAGTAAACAGACATTATTTAATGATGGTTGGCTCAAAGACCCTGAGTTTTCATCATGGGTTGGCAAAAACTCTAAAAATGAAAACAAAAAAGCACGCTGTCTTATATGTGGTGGTGGTTCCTTTACGCTAGGAAACATGGGGGAACTCTTTAACTGTTAAAGAATATAATAAACATTAAATGGATGGATTTGGTCAGCTGTATAGGTAGGAGGAGGCCGAATATGTTGCAAAATTAGTCAGTGAAAACCAAGATTTGGTCAGTGAAAAGTCAGGGAATTTTATTTCATCAGGTTGATGGCAACCCTGATTAAGAGTTGCAGTTAAATGGCATTCTTTGGAAAAAATGTCCCCATTGAATTATGTTTTATCAGACTAGTGAATGCATGATTTCTTGTAGGATAAATTGAAGAAGCACAGAATGCGAAAGGCTGAAGTGGCTGAAAAGCTGCAGGCCGAGGTGAAGAAATTCAAACAGATCCAGACAAAGTCATCAATGGCTGCCGAGCCGCGTTCGCCAGACAGAGTCTTCTATGTCAGCAGTGACTATGCCCGACTTGGGGAGTATGTGAAACCTTGCCATAAACTAAGATTGTGTTGTTGAACTTTAGAGGTTTAAGAGGTCGTGAATTTTATTTTTAATCTAAATTTGGTGGGAATGTTTATAAGCACATATTTGTTCTTGGGTACAAGAAAGCTGAAACAAATGCAATACAAATTCAAACTAAAACGTTTGAAATTTCTAGTGAAAATTTATGGTATACAATCTTTTTCAGACAGTGAGCTTGAATTTGTGACGTTGATTTAAATATGGCAGCGTTGCAGTTTTACTTTGAATGTTTTACATAATTATTATAGTCACATGTAATTGGAACACTTATTATATCATTTTAATTTACATAAATTTATTAAATGTTGAACCAAGGCTGATTTATCTGTATGTAATAGTAAAAGGCTTTTTTTTGCCAGTTTTCTTATAAAACTTATAAAACTTGATAACTTGCAAGTTATATGTTAATTATACTATTCTTCATACAGTGCGTTTTCTATTGGTGATTTGAACTCGGATGGATTTGATGACTTGGTGATTGGTGCCCCTGGCTACAGCATGCCAGGCAGTCCCCAGGAGGGGCGGGTCTACATTGTATATGGTAGGCATCTGCATGTATATATCCTTACATTACATATCCATTAGTGAGGACATAAGTGCATTGTTTANCATTTTTTCCCCCCCCCCCCCTCCCTAAATGAAGGTTAATAAGCGGTGGAAAACGGAGTAGGCTTTATAGTTTGTCTTTCTGTTGGTAGTCGTTTATTCCGAATGATGAAAGCATTACTTGAAATACTTATATTATTTGTGGTACACTTGTGTTATATTGTAAACGACAGGTAGAGCTCGGTAAAAAATGTCAAACACTTATGGTTGAAAGAGTTATAGTCCCTTTTCTTCTAATTCTCCCACAAAGCATGGTTTTTGAATGGTAACTCGAGAAAGGATTACATATACAAATAGTTTTTGGTGCTCATGTGTAATATCATACAATTCAGTTTCAATTCTGGAACATTGATAAGGCTATTGCCCCTTTTAAACTTAAAATTATCTAAAACATATTTCTGGTTGGTAACGTTTTGAGAATATGAATGTGGACTTTGTAGTGTTAGACTGCGAAGAGTGGCTAAGCCCACCGTGGAAAAGTTTGCATATAATTGACAATGATTATGTGGCTGAAATAATGTATTAACGTTTTCAAATAAACAAGTACATGTAGACACAAAAAATAACAGATAGTCTTGTTGCTAGGTGATGAGAGTGGTATCCCGGAGACAGTGAACCCTGACCTTGACAACCTGGAGTCCTTCAAGCAGGGGCAGATCCTCAAAGGCTGGGGCATGGTAAGAATGTAGGAGGGAAACATGCCATTTTCTTGTGATAAAAGTACATACAGTGAAGTACTGCTATTTCAATCACTATTAATTTGATTTATAACGTGTTCACGAACATTTCAGTCCAGATTTTGTATCTACTTCATTAAACTTAATGTACATTGTTTATAGGGATTGTCTAATTTATTCCTTTATTAAGCTATTGTTTGTTGGTCCCAGCAGCTTCGAAACAGGCTTGTTCAACTGAAAATGTGTAAACAAGTAAAATATTGGAGAAAAATTACAAACAAAATTAGTTTTCTCTGAAGATTAATTTAATCTGTTGCTGTTTTTAAGAGTATATTTTCATTTTAACACAGTTTCCTTTGTCATGATCTTTGCTTCTTGAGAAAATCTTTGATTGATCCTTTTCCTTGTTAGGCTTTTGGTCTTACCATAATTATAAAATGCTGTTAACGAGGCTTTGTAGACTTATGGCTGCTCAGATCCGTTAACTTTGTTAATGAACATTCCATGCTGTTGCAGGCTCAGTCTAGGTATGGAACTTCCGTTGCCGTGGTAGATATCAACCTGGATGGGGTGGCTGACCTTGCTATCGGGGCACCTGCCCTTGTGAATGCCGGTGATGATCCACTGCAGTACCATGTGAGAGTGAAGCACTGTCAAAACCAGAGTATCGTTTTCTGACGAATGTATTGGAATTCATTGTCTTAAAAACTTAAAAGCACTGTTACTTATGAAAGAACAAATATAAATAGTGCAATTACTCAACAACTACATGACATATGATCATACAACTTGGTATTCACACTTAGCCATGGTATGTCTGTCTGACAATCTCCTCTGTTTATCATCCATCCGTCTGTCTGTCTGCCTTCAGGAACAGAAATAACTCAAAATTTGTTTAATATGATATGATCAGGTAGTTTGCTATGCATTAAAAGTAATGGCTGGATTATGCAGCATGAACTTTAATTTCTGCAGATATCAAATTTCATGTAACACTTACAAAAAAATACATAGAGGCAATTTGTTGGATTCGGTGGAATATCGATTTTAATTCACGAGAGATCATAGAAAATAAAGGTTTTACGAATGGGGCAGCCAAGAGTGAAAATATATGTTTTTTATGATCACGAGTGAATTAAAATCGCGGTTCCACCGAATCCAACATATTTTATTTCTATTAAATGCTTTTTCACCGTTAATTTACATGGTAAAAGAGTTAAACTGGAAAATTTTGCTGAAATCATGACGTCATTTTGTCAAATTGTATCGGTAATTTTCACTGCTATTTTTCACTGTTAAAAACATTGAATTGGATAACAGTTTTAATTAACCGATATTTCTCTATAAACCACCGGATAGCATAAAATAAAATTATACCTACTACTGAATTTATTAAAAAGAACCTGACACTTTTTATACAAATGTACAAACTATAAATTGCAAAAAAAATATATTCATGATTCTGCGAAAAAGGACTTCACTTCTTTATATTGTTTTATTATGGAACATTTCACAGGTACAGAGAATGAGATTATAATGTTCAATCTTTAATTCATAGTGGTTTTCACATGTTTAGGACTCCTATTTTTCATGCGATACTTTCAAAGCCATGTTTGCATTGTTTTCGTATGTTTCCTCCACAGGGATCAGTGTTTGTGTATTTTGGCAATAAGGCCCATATGAATGTGTACAATGGTGCTGCCAACATCACAGTCGCCTGCTCAAAGGTAACATACGATATTTGGTGTGTAATAAGAGAAACAGACATGAAACATTTTGATATTTGAGTACATTTTATATAAATGTTCTGCATATTTAATGAAAAATTGTTTTGTTTCTTGAATTCTTCTATCTAACCAACTATATTATTGGTAATTATTTTATCATTTTCATATCATACATTTTAAAAGTTCCAATTATCATTTTATATATGCAAGCTTATGAGTTTTTACGCTAATCAGAAAAGAACAACCACTATACATGATTGAAAATCATGTATACACTCATAATTCTCTCTTTTTCTTACATCATATTATTTTAGATGCAGTATTGTAACCTTGGTTTCTCAATGACGGTGGGGGATGTAAACCACGATGGCAACCCTGACCTACTGATGGGTGCCCCATTTGCTCCTACGGGTGGGGAGCAGGTTGGCATGATAACGGCACTGTTGGCAAGCAAAGACAACACAGGTAATGCCTAAAAAAACTGTATTATAAGCTTGCTATTAATGTGAGCAATAGCACCTTCATGCCTGACGTTTTCATGACCCTTTCCGAGAAGGCGGCATATTGCAGTCGCATGTTGCGTCTGTACGAGTTCCGAATTTCCCTCCGAAAATCGCTGTCTTAGCCATAACTTTTGTCAAATATTGCTAGATTATAAAGAAACTTGATGCTTATACAACCATCATAAGACAATGTGTTGTGTGTAACACCTGTCTCCCACATTCAAAGGTCAAGGTCACACACTAGCCTGGTAAGGCCCAAAAGTAGAATTTAACTGTTATTGATTGTTGTTATATTCAGTATGTTTTTGTTCTATGTATTTCAGATTGTTTGCATTATTTTTACACTCCATAAAAGAAAGAAAATATCGCATTTGACTATTTGTCATAAGTTTGTTAAGTATTGATGTTTTCTTTGGGTGATGATTGTATGATAGGTATACATTATATTTTGTATTTCAAGTTTTAAAACAAACTTTCAAAAAGTTTTTATTAACATAAAATTAAGACGTAGTTTTAAAACCAGCATAATCTCATCGGATTTTAAAATAACTTTGCACAAATGTAAACCATTTTTGAACAACGTGTAGCATGCAAAACCGTCTGCCTACCTCGAAGGTCAAGGTCACACTAAAAGGTCAAAAGTCAAATTTGGCCATAAAACAGTTCGTTATTGACATTTGTGGATTTTTGAGAAAAGAGTGAAATGTCGGGGAATCCGTGTCCTATTGACACATGTAATGTTGGTCTTCGTTTAAAATCAAGGCAAAACTAATCATCATTTAGCCTGAAATGATTAAAAATGAGTTTAGAATTCATTACGCCATTCTAGCTTGAGTAACACTAGACCATTGCATAATAAATTTAAAATGCAAATTAGTCTTAATAAAGATGTTTTAACCAAACAATGCACATATTTAACAATTGACCCAATTTAATAAAATTATATGTGCAAACTTTGTAATGTGCTTCTGAATCTCTTTGATTGGAAATTGATCCATTAACAATTTTCGGAGAGTTATATAAATTAGTTAACCATTAAAACAATTATACCACTATACTTGTTTAAAGCTTCATGGCAAATGAACAACTTGGTTTATACTCTTCTCTGCATGCAAGAAGAAAGCAATACTGACTCATGGTAATTTGCTTTCCTCTTCAGGTTATCAGTACATTGAGGTGGAAGATCTGAAATGGGGCAAAAATGGGGACAGGGTATGTACAAGTTTACAATTTCTGTTTTATGTGGTTATTTTGTTAATCTCCGTAGTACAGCTTTACTCCAGGCAAATAGTTAAAACTTATTAGCATGCTAGTCATGGTATCATGGTCTGATGAAAAAATGCATGTACAGATTTTGATATTTATTTTCCAACTTGCTTGAAATGAATGGGTTTTTTCTTACTTGCATAAGTATAGTACAGTGAAGCGTTAATTGATATTCTCCCATGGAGTTATTTTTCTTGTCTTGGACGCGATCCAGTGTAGTTTCTGTAAAAACGGCCAATGGAAAACACTTTGCGAAAGTGAAATTTAGTACCTTTTTTCCTTTTACATATACATGTTTTAGATAAAGTTTGCGATAAAATGCTTCTTTGTGATCATTAATTGATGTTCTTTTTATAAAATTTCCATTTCTTTCATTTTGTTATGTTCAAAATAGCCTTTCCCATGAGAGTTTTACATTTTCCAATGTGATTTTTACATTTTCCCATGGGATTTTTTTCTATCCGTAAATAACAGTTTGAAAAATGGGATTTTTTTTAATACTCATTTTTTTTTTAATCCGCATAAAACGATTCAGACCTTAAACAACGTTTTAATACTTGAACAGTGCTTAAAATCGATAATTTAGCATAATCAAACATATAATCATCCCATGAGAATTTATTCCATGCAAAAACAGGGAAAAAATCCCTTGGGAAAAACGAAAAATCCCATGGAAAAAAATCGAAAAATCCCATGAGAAAATGCAAAAATACCATGACAAGACCAACTTTGCTCATAGTGGAGTTCTAATTTATATTTATTTCCTACAGAGCTATGTTGTCCAAGTTGTCTTGGACGTTGTTCAATGTAGTTTTTGTAAAATTACTTTGGCTTGTAAGTCACATAATAAACTGAAAATTATATTATTCATACCCCTTTTGCCTAAAAAAATAAGCAATTAACCCAGTGATGTGACATAATTACTAGTATTTCTTGCAGAGCTATGGATGGTTTGGCTATAACATGCATATGAACCAGTGGAATGGAAAGCCAGTTCTATTGGTTTGCCAGCCAGAATACAGATTCTGTTCGGATAAGTACAAGTACGTTAAAAAGTATTAATGTTTTTGATAAAGAAAATATTATGGAGGATTTTTAACTAATTTTATGCTCCCCATATATATATAGATATATAGTCGCCGCTTCGTCTGTCTGTGTGTGCGTGTTTTTTGTCCGAGCTATTTCTTAGCAACTAATGACCGGAATTCAATGAAACTTTATGGGAAGCTTCACTACCAATGGGAGATGTGCATATTATCAGCGGGTTCTGGTCGGATGATTTTTCACATAGTTATGGCCCTTTGAAATTTCCCATTGTACATATAGTGCGATTCTTGCCCGAGCTATTTCTCAGCAACTTTTTACGGGAATTAAATGAAACTTTATGGGAAGCTTCACTACCAACAGGAGATGTGCATATTATCAGCCGGTTATGGTAGGATGATTTTTAGCTCAGCTGTTTTCGAATAAAACCTGAGGTATAGTCATAGCCCTCTCGTCCTTCTGCGTCGTCGGCGTCGTCATCGTCGTCCGAAAACTTTAACATTGGCCATAACTATTGCAATATTGAAGATAGCAACTTTATATTTGGGATGCTTGTGTATCTCATGGAGCTGCACATTTTGAGTGGTGAAAGTTCAAGGTCAAGGTCATCCTTCAAGGTCAAAGGTCAAAAAAGTGTGTGTTTTTTGGTTTCGTTATTTGGTTTTTTATGTGTATCTCATCGACCTGCACATTTGGAGTGGTGAAAAGGTCAAGGTCAATGATGACCTTCAAGGTCAAAGGTCAAAAAAACTTAATCCAAGCACATTGGCCATAACTTTTGCAATATTAAAGATAGCAACTTTATATTTGGCATGCATGTGTATCTCATGGAGCTGCACATTTTGAGTGGTGAACGGTCAAGGTCAAGGTCATCCTTCAAGGTCAAAGGTAAAAAAAAAACTTTTTTTTATTTTTTGGGAGGGGGTTTCATGTGTATCTCATCGACCTGCACATTTGGATTGGTGAAAAGGTCAAGGTCAATGATGACCTTCAAGGTCAAAGGTCAAAAAAACAAAATTGAAGCACCCACAGCTGAGCGTTGGCACCCGCTATGCGGTGCTCTTGTTCACAGAGCTATGGCCCTTTGAAATTTTCTATAAACTGTACATAAAGTGCAATTCTTGTCCGGGCTATTTCTCCCCAACTACTGACTGGAATTCAATGAAGCTTTATGGGAAGCTTAACTACCTTGAGGAGATGCGCATGTTATTAGTGGGTTCTGGTTAGATGATTTATTTAGAGAGTTATGGCCCTTTGAAATTTTTAAGTTGCTAAACCATCCATCGTATTATTTTGTCCAAAGTTATGCCCCTCAAGACGTTTCCTTTTATCTGAATATATAGTGCAATATTGTGACAAAAAAAAACTTTGGGGAGCATCACCAGTCTCCGACGGTTTCTTGTTTTTACCCTAACCCTGTATTCTCGCGTGTTAGCTATTCTCGCGGTTTTTCATTAGTGTCTTTTCCTTTTGTTAACAAAACAATTTAAGGGTTAAAAACCATTCTTTTTAAACATGCAAGCAAACTGCATTAAAATACTTTAAAAAAAAAGACCTAAGCTTTTTTTAGCTTTTTCTTATTATCTATGAAGTTTTGCTTTAAGCTGCTTTTATATAGCCCATGAAATAACCAAGTATCTGGTCTTGCTGAAAATCTACTTTTTATGTCCCCCAGTCTATACTGGGGGACATATTGTTTTTGCCATGTCTGTTGATTTGTTTGTTTGTTGGTTTGTTTGCGTCAAACTTTAACATTGGCCATAACTTTTGCAATATTGAAGATAGAAATTTGATATTTGGCATGCATGTGTATCTAATAGAGCTGCACATTTTGAGTGGTGAAAAGTCAACGTCATCCTTCAAGGTTAAAGGTCAAATATATGGGTCAAAATCATAACTTTTGGAATATTGAAGATAGCAACTTGATATTTGGCATGCATGTGTATCTCATGGAGATGCACATTTTGAGTGATGAAAGGTCAAGGTCATCCGTCAAGGTCAAAGGTCAAATATATGGGTCAAAATCGCTCAAAAGGGGACATAGTGTTTCACAAACACATCTTGTTTATTTATATTATTTGACATGTTTTTATATATTACGGTATATCTTTAAGTTTTGATTTCGATGTTTTGTTCACAGCCCTAACTGCACAAAATATGACTACAGTGACATTCAGGTATCAGGAAAACTTGAACTTTTCTACGGTACCGACCTTGATGCAAAATGGAGTGTTATGTTAAACAGCCCAGACCAATACCAATCCTTCAATCAAATTGGATGGGACGCTGATATAGGTTCTCCGTTTGCAGATAAATCCACACAGGTATCCTTTATATTGTTTGTAAAATTGGACATTTTGTTGTGATATACATCACTTCAATTTTTCATGGTAAACTTATTATACCAATTCCATTATGATTCAACTATGCCTAGACGTTGGAACATTTTACTATGATGGTGCTTATAGTGATTCTGAATATACCCTGAACACGGGACTTAAAGACAAAACGGTAAAAACTTATAATAGGATTATGCATGATGCATATGAACAATGAAAACAACAATTTTAATAACATGTGTTTTATTAACATATAGTTTTAACTAGATTTAAAATCCTGCATGGTGTAGTCATAGGGAGTTAGCTTTTAATTAAAGATGTATAGTCCCCAGGGCAAGAACAGTTTTGTATTTAATATTTTTCAGTGTTATTGTTATCCGTTGAAACTATTCCAAATGTTACAGATTTGTTTGTAAATTATTTTTATGATATTCTTTTAAAAAAATGGGAAAAAAATGTGAACACGTCCCTTTAAGCATAATCTTAAAGATATTAAAATTTCTTATCCAAGAAGACTCTTTGCTGCATGTTTATATTGTTTTTTTTAGGTGATCGCAGTTTCAAATGTTGGCATGGACGTTGATGGTAGATTGTTGGCTGACCAAGAAAACTTCGAGCAAGTTGGAAATGTTTTCTTGTTCAACACAACCGATGGATTCATACCTGTTCAGCTGAATCAAACCATTGAAGGGGATCGACGTTTTGAAAGATTTGGAACTAGAATTAAGGTATTTCATTTGTTTAAATTTTTATCTTAATGTTAACAAATCGCATTTATTGTCATAAAACAACGTTTTCCTTAACCCAAACGTCCATTTGAATTACCGTTAAGTAACTGTTGTGCAATTTACTGGATTTATGAACAGTCCAGCGAGTACATGTTCAGGGTTGAAACCATTTTTGGACGCCATAAACTTTTTGAAACAATTACAACTGCCATTAATATCTTTCAGTTTGAGTCTGTTCTGTGGGTTGAATTTTTCATGATAAACTAATCATTTTTAATGCTAGGCGGTGAGTAAGTGAAACAATTCAAGTCAACCAGTGAATACCAGATTATTTCTCTCCTTTAATAGTTTGAGNAGATATTGGCAGAGATTGAAACTGGGTCATATGAGCTCAAAAACAAGGTCACTAGGTCAGCTTGCATTTTTTCAGAATAGTCTAGTTCCTTTGGCTCTCAGGTTAGCGCCTTAGGGCCTGATGGCCCTCTTGTTTAATGTATTGTTAAATGACAAAATACGTTCACATATCTTGATGTTGCCTGTTTCAGTTTTTTGATGTCTCAGGAGATGGGCTTGATGATTTGATCGTGACAGCACCACTTCGGTCCGAGGACATCACAGAGGAGTTTTACGGAGGTAGGTGAAACTGTCTAGTTTTTGTATTGCATCTAGTTATGCCCCCGGTAGGGTGGCATATAGCAGTTGAACTCTCCGCCAGTCTGTCCGTCTGTCTGTCCGTCCGTCCGAAAATTTTAACATTGGTCACAACTTTTGCAATATTGAAGATAGCAACTTGATATGTGACATGCATGTGTATCTCATAGAGCTGCACATTTTGAGTGGTGAAAGTTCAAGGTCATCCTTCAAGGTCAAAGGTAAAGAAACAAAATCCAAGGGAAGTAATAAGCTTTAAAGGGAGATAATTTCTATATCTGTCAAATGATGAATATATTATTTTTTTCAAAGCGGGGCAGTAGGGGGTATTGTGTTTCTGACAAACACATCTCTTTTTTATATTTATGATACATGTACTATGTATAAAACTGTCTTTAAAGCCAAGCACATTAATGTACTTTGTTAAAATGAAAATTTGTTTGGAAATGCTTGAATTATTTTGCTACAGCGCATATATAATTGTGATTGGAGGTAAAACATGGTATCAGTTTATAACAGAAACAAAAATGGATGAATTTACTCTTCACTAATTGCAATATTTATACATATACATCAAGTTATATATTTATACACATATTCCACAGCCGACCAAGGTCAGGTGTACATATACAACGGCGGACCAAACTTCCCGTATGATCCAGCACTGGAGCGTTGCAAGGGGGAGCTAGTGAAACCGTGTCCAGGAAAACAGGTACGCTTCACTGCAATTATTCATTATATTTTTACGGAAAGATGTACAATGCAAACTTGAAAAGTGGATTTAGCCTCCATTTAAAGAGAGTGTACCAGTTTGTTCAACATTAATCGTGTTCAGCCTTGCATTTATTATAATATTGAAATGTCATCATAAATGTCCATTAACATGTTAGTGTTAACTTACCAGATTTATTTGCTTATTATCAGCAATTATAGTTAAATATTTAGTATCAACTATTGTTTATGTCCCCCAGTCTCTACTGGGGGACATATTGTTTTTGCCCTGTCTGTTTGTTTGTTGGTTTGTTGGTTTGTTTGCACAAACTTTAACATTGGCCATAGCTTTTGCAATATTGAAGATAGCAACTTGATATTTGGAATGCATGTGTATCTCATGGAGCTGTACATTTTGAGTGGTGAAAGGTCAAGGTCATCCTTCAAGGTCAGAGGTCAAATATATGGGTCAAAATCGCTCAAAAGGGGACCTACTGTTTCACAAACACATCACTTGTTTTACTTTACCCCAACCCCCACTCCTGAGCTTTATACTCTCAGAAATCACCTTGTTCTGACAATTTGTTGGATTATCTGGCTATGGCAAAACATTTCCATATTGTGTAACGTCCCCATGAAATGAATGATTTCATAATAACTTTGCAAGAATACTTACATTGATGTATTCATGTGTTTCGCGCATGAAACCAGATGGCTGACATAAAGGACATGGTTGTGGATTGATGTAACAAGTGGTAAAAAATGTCTCCCGCGGAGGAACCATGCTCAAATACAATTGTTAAATATTTATATATAATTCTTGTTCATTGTAAATTCCTGACAGGCTATACAAATGTCGGAGTGTTATTTAACAATAAGATTCAAGGTCAATATGTTAAATGTGTATGGACAGTTTTCTTTTCATACTCTTCACCTTTATTCTGTTATATTCAGATCATTTCGCCAGTCAATATAGGATACATATCAGTGTTAATTCAATAAAACTGAAAACTTTTAAGATTCTCGAAGTTGCATGTGGGGTATCAATTACCCCGTGTCAAAGCTCTAAAGAATGTGTTTAAGTGGTATATGGGGGAATCAATCACCTTTTGTTAAAGCTCTTAAGAATGTGTTTAAGTGGTTTATGGGGGAATCAATCACCTTATGTTAAAGCTCTTAAGAATGTGTTTAAGTGGTATATGGGGGAATCAATCACCTTATGTTAAAGCTCTAAAGAATAAGTCAAAGTGGTATGTGGGGTATCAATCACCTCATGTTAAAGCTCTAAAGAGTATGTGAAAGTGGTATATGGGGGAATCAATCACCTTATGTTAAAGCTCTAAAGAATAAGTGAAAGTGGTATGTGGGGTATCAATCACCTCACATTAAAGCACTTAAGAATGTATCAAAGTGGTATATGGGGGAATCAATCACCTCACGTAAAGCTCTAAAGAGTATGTCAAAGTGGTATGTGGGGCATCAATCACCTCATGTAAAAGCTCTAAAGAGTGTGTCAAAGTGTTATGTGGGGCATCAATCACCTCATGTTAAAGCTCTAAAGAGTATGTCAAAGTGGTATGTGGGGTATCAATCACCTTATGTAAAAGCTCTAAAGAATGTATCAAAGTGGTATGTGGGGTATCAATCACCTCATGTTTAAGCTCTAAAGAATGTATCAAAGTGGTATGCGGGGTATCAATCACCTCATGTTGAAGCTCTAAAGAATGTATCAAGGTGGTATGTGGGGTATCAATCACCTCACGTTAAAGCTCTAAAGAGTGTATCAAAGTGGTATGTGGGGTATCACTCACCTTATGTAAAAGCTCTAAAGAATGTATCAAAGTAGTATGTGGGGCATCAATCACCTCATGTTAAAGCTCTAAAGAATGTATCAAAGTGGTATGTGGGGTATCAATCACCTCATGTTTAAGCTCTAAAGAATGTATCAAAGTGGTATGTGGGGAATCAATCACCTCATGTTAAAGCTCTAAAGAATGTATCAAAGTGGTATGTGGGACATCAATCACCTCTTGTTAAAGCTCTAAAGAGTGTATCAAAGTGGTATGTCGGGTATCAATCACCTTATGTTAAAGCTCTTAAGAGTGTGTCCAAGTGGTATGTGGGGCATCAATCACCTCATGTTAAAGCTCTAAAAGGTGTGTCAAAGTGGTATGTGGGGTATCAATCACCTCATGTTAAAGGTCTAAAGAGTGTGGCAAAGTGGTATGTGGGGCATCAATCAGCTCATGTTAAAACTCTAAAGAGGGTGTCAAAGTGGTATGTGGGGCATCAATCACCTCGTGTTAAAGCTCTAAAGAGTGTGTCAAAGTGGTATGTGGGGCATCAATCAGCTCTTGTAAAAGCTCTAAAGAGTGTATCAAAGTGGTATGTGGGGGCATCAATCAGCTCATGTAAAAGCTCTAAAGAATGTGTCAAAGTGGTGTGTGGGGCATCAATCAACTCGTGTTAAAGCTCTAAAGAGTGTATCAAAGTGGTGTGTAGGGCATCAATCAACTCATGTTTAAGCTCTAAAGAATGTGTCAAAGTGGTATGTGGGGCATCAATCAACTCGTGTAAAAGCTCTAAAGAGGGTATCAAAGTGGTATATGCGGCATCAATAACGTAGTGTTAAAGCTCCATAGAATGTGTCAAATTGGTAGGTAGGGGAATCAATCTCCTGACGTTACAGCTTTAGTTTTTGAAAGGTAATCTTCATTCAAAGCTGTTGTGTAATTGTTTCAGGCGAGTACTGTTTTAACATGGGGTGGCGAGATAGCGCAGACACGCTTTGGGTCCAATGTTGAGGTGTTGAAGGCGAACTCTGGGGTATGTATAATATTGATATGATATGCATGACGATGTTCTGTTTTTTTAGATCTTAGTTTATTATGAAATGTATTAATACACTACGATCTAACCTTATCCTACAACTTGTAGTTAAAGATATGTTTTGAACTATGTACTGCTTTATATATTTACTTTTAATGTGTTTTATATTGTTTATTCTGTGCTGGAATCATTATAGTAATATTATTTGAGAAACAAAATGATTGCCCATTCTAGTGTGCCATTATGAAAATGTGTTTCCTCTGTTCAGTTAAACCTCAGCTCTAGTGTTAATGTTATAGTAATAGACTGATCCCGGAAAAGCACGAGTTTAGAAAACACCACTAATCAACCTAGTACAAACAACACTGGTCCATTATATAAACCAATAATAGCTTACTTTAAATCATAACGGTTGATACGGTGTGTGATTTTGAAAGGATTATAGATGGGTCAGCTTTATTTGTACCAGCACATTAGTGGGTTTTTCAAAATGTAGCTTTATTCCGGAAAACATATATTAATGGCGTCTTTTAAATGAAATTGTATCTTTTGATTAAATGCAAGCATTTGTTATAAATTGATTAGATTAATATTCCTGATTAATATAAATTATATCTGTATTACTTATAACGTATTTGCTCAAGTATATCATACTTTTTTATGAATAGTCTGTTTTATTTGTAATAAGTATACACTTGAGTTTGAATATAATTTTCATTTGCTCTTGTTTATAGCGGCAAGTGTTTGTAACTGCTCAGCATTCAAGCCAGTTTGCCAGGCTAGCGGGTGCGGTGGGAGTGTTCAACTTCTAGATCAACTCATAAAACGCAAACTTGCATTGTCACTTCATACATTCCAAAATGAAACTTTTCAGCCATACTTTTGTAATGACACATATCACATTTCCATACGATTTATTCATTGCAAATGTGTTGTTTAAAGTTTATATTTGGTTTGTTTTGCAATTGAACATAGAAATAAACTTTCAATAGATTACAAATAAAACTGTGAGACTGTGAAATTTTTATGTACAATGGTTATGTGTTAAAATCACTGTATATGTATTCAAATACTTGTTCTTTTAAAACTTGCGGCATCTAAATGCTTTGCTTTTTTGCACGTTTTTATGTCCACCAGTATATACTGGGGGACATATTGTTTTTGCCCTGTCTGTCTGTTGGTCTGTCTGTTGGTCTGTTGGTCTGTTTGCGCCAACTTTAACATTGGCCATAACTTTTTCAATATTGAAGATAGCAACTTGATATTTGGCATGCATGTGTATCTCAGGGAGCTGCACATTTTGAGTGGTGAAAGGTCAAGGTCATCCTTCAAGGTCAAAGGTCAAATTTATGGGTCAAAATCGCTCAAAAGTGGACATAGTGTTTCACAAACACATCTTGTTTTCTAATGAAAACCAATTTAAACTATTCTAGGTGATTCTGTTATTAACAAATGTGCAATATTTGTTCAATTTTTATTTTAATTATGTTTCAAGTTCTTGATATGATGTGACTGTTACGTATTATTAATTTATTAAAATTATATTAAAGGAATTATATGATTCAGCGTGTCATTATTAACCTGTACTTTAATTCTTTTGTATGAACTTTTTATATAAGCAGGTTTTGATGGAGCTCACTTCCTTTACAATGACGTGATATGTATCCGCATTTGCGTCAGTGTTTATTAGCTCACCTGAGCACAAAGTGATCAAGGTAATTCAGAGATCACGACTTACAGTATTACAATGAGCCCCAGTTCTTATTGGTCCAGTTGTCATAACGAGCATTCCAGACGACACAGTGAGCAATTGGTCTTATAGATCCCGTTCTCATAATGAGCCACAAGGCGCATAAATCCAATTCTCTCAACGCTCATCAATTCATATCATTTGAGTTCCCATAATGAGCTACAATAAGTATCATAAAAGCTATCTCGATGAACCACACGTCATTTAAGTCTAGTTCTGTAAATTAGCCCCAGTTTGTATTATTCTAGTAATCTCGATAAGCCACAGTTAGTATCAGTTAACTTCTTTCAATGACCCACAATTCGTATCATATCACTCAAATACATGTATCCTCAATGAGTCACATTTCATATCAGTCCAGTTCTTTCAATTAGCAATCCAGGTCTCACAATGAGCAACATATCGTATAAGTACAGTTCTCTCAATGATACACAGTGCGTATCGGTTCAGTTCACGCAATTAGCCACAGTTTTATCCAATCTTGGTGAATTTTGATCAGAATGTTTATCTTTGCAATAGCTAGGCTGAGTTCGACTATTGGTCATGTGCGTTCAAAAACTAGGTCAAACCTTCGAACAAAACTTTTGTATAACTCTAGAGGCCACATTAATGAATCAAACTTGATGAAACTTTGTCAGAACGTTTATCTTGACAGCATCTACAGGAATTCTTATCTGGGTCTCTTGCGTCAAAATACTTGGTTACGATGTCAAATTTTAGTAAAACCTTGTTACCACTCTAGAGACAACATGTATGACTCAATCGTGATGAGAGATGGTTAGAATCTTTACTTTATCTTTATAATATCTAGGACTAGTTCCGGTTTGGGTCAAGTGCTTAAAAAAACTAGGTTTATAGGTCAAACTTTTAATAAACATTGTTACCACTCTATGGCCGACATGTACGACTTTATCTTGATGAAACTTGGTCAGAATATTTTATCTTCACAATATCTGGGCCATATTTGAATCTGAGTCAGGTTAGCTAAAATAACTAGGTCCTCAGGACATAACCTTGTTATCACTATATAGGCCTTATTTATGACTTAATCTTTCGGGCGCTTGATCATAATATTTATCTTGACAATGTATAAGACGATTTCGAATCTACGTTAAAAACAACTAGCTCACATGGTAATATTGTTACCACTCGTGAGGCCACATTAATGACTCAATCTTGATTAATCTTGGAAAGAATGTTATCTTTAGAATATCAAGGCCGATGTCGACTCGCGTTTGAAAACGAGGTCTCTTAATAAACCTAAAAATAATCGTGCTGACGCTCTAGAATTCTAATTAATGACTCAATCTTGATCAAAGTTGGTAAGAGGTTAACATTGGCAGCCGAGTTTATGTAACCATATAATATATAAATTATAAACAGTAATTTATAAAGAAACATAATCCACAGACACCGCAAAATCAACAGTTTCCGGAATATTTGTATGACTTTATTACTTCATGATTACAGAATGATGGACCTAGTATTTGCATTGACTTACAACACCACTACCATGTTTTATGTCATGGTTCCAAAACAGATGAAATATTCTTGCCCATATCAATAAGTTTAAAGACAGATATTTTTTGTTAATATTTACTTATGTGTTTATAATATTAACAAGACGCGTATTTATTGATAATTTTAACATTAAACTGACCATATCCATATCCAATGCAATTGTAGACTATATATTTAGAACTTGTGATACACATGCCATCTAATTAGTTGGAATTTGAACTCCATATATAATTAATTGCAATATCAACGACTCGTTATTGGCTCATTATTAATACTATTTTATTGATATCACATTCTCAACACACTCTATATGGTACTTTTACATAACACTAAAACTGTCTGCGGTGTTCAGATGAGGAACAGCAAAGTAAATCGAAACGCGTACGTTGACGGTTCAATATGTTGCGACACCCACTAAACATTCAAGAGTCATTGTATACAAAGGTCCATTACACGTTCAAACGAGGCATACAAAGTGTGTCGCGAATAGAGGAGAATACTTTGAAACACTTTGACATTTACGTCACGGAATAAGGTAAAAGTACCGCCGCGGTATCTATCATGTGTATAGACAATTGCGAAAAGCTTCAATCGTTTGGAATGTTGTACATTATTTTTACTATATTGGTTTATATTTGTGTACTGTTTCTTTTTGCTAAAATGCTAAGTTTTAATTATTTTATGATGTCTGTCCACGAACATTTTACTGTCGCTCGTAGTTACATGACAAAAGTAGTGTGCAATACTATAAGGACGTAATGCCTTAGATGCATTACGTAAATGAAAATCTAAATTTCCTACATGACGACATTTTATCATATTTGTGATTTGTGGTCATTTGCCATACATAAAAGCCTTTTTAAAGGCCATACAAGTTGTGTTAATAAAACAGTCCCATTTACCTAGTTTTATAAATGAAACACAACACTTACATATTAAATTTGATAAAATAATCGTATCGTATCAGTTGTTTGTATCTTAAGAGTCGGATTCGCCACGTGAATCGAAAGCCTATGCCAGATGATGCAATGATGGCGAAGCAAGTGGAGCAGTTTATCGTAAAACTTATTAAAATAGTTGGTGTGCTATTGCTTTTGACATCGCTTGTATACAGATGTGATACTTGTGGATTAACGACACATATCGAAATTAGTATGTTGATTGTGTGAACGGACTATAACAACTTACCGTTTCATATCAAAGAAATACTTGCTTAAGGAAACTGTATCCTTAAATCAGCAATTCCAGTGTGGTTCTGGTTGACAATATTAAGCTACATGTTATATAATGGTTATATTGTGTGACGAGCCCTTCGGCTAAAAAATCTAACTAATGATTGAAGGTTTTCTTTCATTCTTTAGTGTGTTCTATGACCCATGGAGAATAGTATAGGCTGATCGATTGCGTAATAGTCTGAAAAACTAACACCATCAATTATAATAATTGTATAAAAGTGTATTAATGCATAATAAATGAAAACAGGTGAAGCCTTTTTCTGGAATTTTTATATTGGGTATTTTATGGATACAGGTGTGTTGCATTTCCTTTCTACGGGGAATGTCAAGTGTCAACTAAATATACATTGTAATGCTCTCGAAGTAGTGATTTAGATTGCACATTAAAGGCAGGGAGTGTTTGTGGATTGCTTTGTATAATAATGTCGTTTCTGCCTAAGGTAATTTGGTCTTAACAATAATTGAAATCAACGAAAATTAATGTAATATACGCTCCTGGCGATAAAAAAGTAAATGTATCATTTAAATTGTACCTTCCTAATCGCTAAATTTGAATGTGAAAAACGTGTAAATATGTTTACTTTGTTCGATGTGTTATCAAACATATCACCAGAGACAAGTCTCTATCAGTATGCAATCATACTTTACATCTCCACGACCTTACAATATTAGATTATCATGTTCTACACAGATAACTTTTTAACTTGGCGGCCGCCATGATCAAACTGTTAATTAGTAATCTTGAAAATGATACATATATTTATTGGTAATAAGTAAGTCTTTCATTGATTATCTAATCCGAATTCAAACATTTTGTCAATATGCTGTGTCTTTTAAATAATTCATTATGGTTTTTTGTCACTCAATTTTGATATTTTCAGAGCACTTGATAACTTTAAGACCAATTGTGTCGTGTTCTAAGAAAACTGGGCAAAATGCGTGTGCGTAAAGTGTCATCTTAGATTAGCCTGTGCAGTCCGCACAGGCTAATCAGGGACGACACTTTCCGCCTAAACTGGATTTTCGCTAAGAAGAGACATCATTTAAACAAATTATTCCATAAAAGCGGAAATTGTCGTCCCTGATTAGCCTGTGCTGACTGCACAGGCTAATCTGGGATGACAATTTACGCACAAGCATTATGCCCAGTTTTCTCAGAACACGACACAATTGTTCCCTGATTCACAGGTTAATTCTTAAAAATAAAATGAAAAAAACTATTCATGTTTTCGAAAAACTTTAATGCCATTAACCAGCTTTAAATCATTCACTATGTTAAGTGTATATTTTCAACAGTACCTTTGTTTCCTTAGCAACTAAAGACACCTGAACAACCTATGGGGACTGACCAAAGTGCCTTAAGCGCGTAATGCTAAATTATAGGAAATTTTAAAATATGTTGTTTTAACAGCCTTCACAATTCAGTCATCGAGAGTTACCGACACTGCAGACATTGGTTATATATAAGGGTACTTTTCTATATATATGCACTTGATACAATTTTGAACACTTGATTGCTTATTACCCATGTACATTATTTCACTCCGGTATTTTAAATCTAAATTAAATGTTAGTGTGTTTTTTAATTTATATTTATGCCATTTTAATAAATGCACATGTATGCAATGACGCACATTATATGAAGCTCTGATTCGTCTTCCAATCTTCCATAGTTAAGATTTGACTATCATTTACCGCAATCACGTTCTGACAAAACCAGGTTTCAAAACAAAACAAAAAGAAGAAGTCTTATCCAAGCCCCCGTTCCATTTTCAGGCCATCGAGCACAGCAGTATTTTGAGGATGACAGTGGAAGCCAGATGGACTATGGGAAGGTTGGATGTTTTACTTTAATTATTTTGTCATTTTCCCATACTTGATAGAGTGAAGTAGCAGGTACCATTATATAAAGATTTGAATGGAATTAAAACAACTGTTGAAGGTTTTTAACACCTATGTCAGTATTACAAAAGGGATGTCCCAGATTATATCCCCACCCAGTGAACATCTTCACGGTGTTTGCAAAGTTCTTGTTCCTGCCACTTAATTCCCATGTGGTGCAATATAGGAAATATTAAGTAAAATATTACTGATGTATAGACTCACTGATTTATTCAGCTATTGTTATTTCTGGCTTACGATTGACCGGTCCTTTATTACATCTTATGTCATTTCTCATTGTTTCTTTTTGCATTACTTAAATGTATGTATTCATTGCAGCTGATTCATGACAATCTTGATGCTTTGATGGCAGGCAGCCCCTATCCAGATTCCTACTTTGATACATTATGTGCTAACGGTAAGTGTTAATGTGATATCATGTACAACAGGCTCATGGTAATTGTTTTTGTGATATCATAAACAACATCCTTATGGTGAGTGTTATAGTGATATCATGGGCATATATACTATCCTAATGAGGATTGTAAATGTGATAGTTTGTTTTATATGTGCTAATTGTATGTGTAATTGTGATATTATCTGCCAAAAGTGGAAATAGGCCACCTTACACAGTACGATTTACGTTATTTCAATTTTTTTAAAGCAGTCACACATTTGTCATTTGCATGTAAAAATTTAATATTTGAAAATGTTATTACAAATAATTGTTATAACTAGTGTATTTATGAAATACTCACTAAACAATGTTTACAATGTATATTTGAACTAATTACTATTAAAATTGTATATTTATAAACTTGTAACAATTATTTGCGTTAGTGTTACTTTTCTTGATAAGGTTAACGACCACACTGATTTGTATCAGGCAATTTTATGAAGGTTAGTGTTATTATTATATTATATTGGATCTAAGATTGTAGTTGTGATATCTTATGCTCCCACATTGTTATGCATTATATTACAAAGAACAAAAAGTGGTTCTATTCTTGACAAAATATCATAAAAGCATTCAATTAAAATAAAAACAAAAGTTTTATTTTGCGGCACCCACATTCACTTGAACTAAATTATTTCTTATTTCATTGTAAATTATTTAAATTGAATTCATATTTATACTTGTGAGGACATTACAGTTATTTTGGTGTGTACTCATCATTATTACTCAATGTTATGTAGGAATACTAATTTCATACATTGAAAGTCAGGAGGTATTATCGGTTTTCTTGACACACATCAGGGGTGGAGAAAGAAACTGTTGTTTTTTTTATAGTTGTATGAGTTTCCTCTCACACATATTTAAATGAACCAATCATCTTGTATTGTTATGATTATTGTATCACACATATTGTACCACTTGTTCAGGTGACTACCATGACGTTTCTGAGGACACCCACTGGGCACCGTTCCTCAACGCGACCGTCAATTACATCAACAGCCGCTACCCAAAGCCCTGGGACGATGCCACAAAGAAGCTGGTCGTGTTCGTATTTGGCATCGTCTCTCACCAGGTGGCCGACATCCTGTGGCACAGCCTCGGCATCGACCAGGGCTTCATACGTGCCATGGCTAATGTAAGGCTTATGATAACAGTGTTTGTTTTATAAACACATGAATGCAAAAGTGTTTAAGAGAAATAAGAAAAATCCAATGGCATGGCCTTAAACTTCACACTTAGGCTGTTAAAATAAATGTATGTGCTCACTCCTTAAACTGCATTTATATCCTGTCTGTTTTATTTTATCAATCAACTATGCTTTAAGTATCTGCATTTTTTTTTGTAATATGAACATATGCTTAGTTGCATTGTATTCCACCAAAAAAATAATTAAAAAACTGTTATTGGTAATGGTTTAAGTTTATCGAAATTTGGGTTAGAATACATTATATATCAATGCCATTTAAAATACTGCATTGATTGTAAAAAAAAAGCCATATTTATCAAAATTATTATTTTTATGTGAAAACTTATCGGTAAAGAAGGTTTGCTTTCTGTTTGTAGATGAACTTCCACGGAATTTTTTATGATGCTCACAGTGTTGCAGACTTTGGTATGTGTCTTGTTTGGGTTCAATAATTTCCACTATGAAACAATGGGTCAGGACTTTTACTTTGTCGTTTATCATGCTATTGTAAAGCAACTTATCACATATGACCACCATGAGGAGACGGCATGTAGTATGTAAAACCTCAATACCTCAAAATAAAAAACCACCGATGTCAACCATGACAAGACTGAGTGTCTGGTTTATCAACTGTCTCATCACATTAAAGGTCAAGGTCATACTCGGCGGTCAAAAGTAAAATGGCCATTACACAGCTTGTCTGGGATGTAACCTTGTCATTCATCATGCATGTTTTTAAAGTTACCAAAAAGACCACCATGAGGAGACTATTTGTAGTGTGTATCACCCGTCTCATAACCTCAAAGGTCAAGAGTAACAAAACATGTCTTGTTAAAGGTTAAATAGCCAATTATGAACGACATTTGAATCGAATATAAATAAGCTGTGTATTCATTATTATAGGAGGTGACGTTTTGACCACGTATGAAATGGACACATCCTATATACCATTGGAAGAAGGCTGGTAAGTAGGCCTATGGCTGTTTTAGTCAACTGTAGCCAATTCATTATTTTATTTTATTTTCAAATAAATGTAAACATGCATGTTATTTCGATATTTTTCACCTCATGAATGTCCTCTTTGAATTGGAGGCATTAAACATTGCACTTAACAGTCAGTACTAACGTCCGTTCGTCTCATAGCTTGCATTTTCAACTTATATTTTACTACTGGGTGAATCTAACTATTTTATTTTTTGAATGACCTAACCATGTAGATGATCTTAAAGATAAAAAATTCGACCCAGAAGAGTTTCTGCAGAAGTATGGCCCTAAGTTCTTTTTCCACTATAAACAAAAAGTCCAAAAATTGTGTGCTTTCATCTCACCTCCTTAATTGCTTGCCAGAATTTGCTAAAACTTTCTCGGCTGAACAAATTTTATGTGTAGACGATTGTACTGAGAGAAATATTTGCAGTAATGAGCTTTGGCAGAATGGTGTCGGTTTGTAAGATTATTGTTTGTTTGTTGAGTGAATGAATTTCACATTCCTCAAGATTTTGAATAGAACCTTCAAACATCAACATTAAATTGCGGTGAAGATGTGCAATATAGTTTTCTTACCACATCGATTCTCATATCCCTGTGTTATTTGCCTTTCAACCTTTCTGACAAATTTAAAGCATGTTGATAATTATTATACCGACAAACTCCAATTAATTTCATTTTTATTTCATGTTTTCCACCGTTTTATTACATTTTAAATGGTTGTAGGTGGAACATTTTATGTAAATCATAACGTTGAAAGTTATGTTTTTTCATAAATTTTGACATCATCATTGTTCATGTTATGTTTCATTTGCTTCATTAATTCAGGAACCTGGAACAAGTAGATCCAATGGAACAGTGAAAAATACCAGTTCTTTTATGTAAACTTACTTATTGTTACCACTCTATATATCATAATTTTGACTTGACCCTCATGAAAATTGGTGAAGATGTTAATTTTGACCATTTTGGAATCTGGGTCAAGTGGGGTCATTTACTAAGTTTAATCCTAGTAAAACCCTATAACAACTTAAGAAGCCACATATATGACTCAATATTGATTAAACATTGTTAGAAAATTTATCTTGATACTATCAAGACCATGTTTAAATCTTGGTCGAAAAGGTTGTCACCACGTCAAGTCTTTGACATATGTTGTACCTTGAACTCAATTGAGCGCTTTAGGCTATTATGGTTCTCTTAAGTAAAATTGACTATTGATCAAATAATATACATCTCTCACTCATAGCTGAGCAAGTCATAAAAAAGTTGCTAACCGAAATTACTTAAACTTTTCGGACGCTTAAAATTAATTGAAAAAAAAAAATGTATCCGAAAATCTAGAAACCCAAAATATTCTCGAAAAACAGTATCTGAAATTGCATTAGATACAATGCGACATTATACCGATTTAACGGACATCTGATAAAATTTAACTGTTCGAAAATTATAAGTCATTTATTATAGGGGAAAATCTGGGTGTCTGAAAAATAGGAGTCGCCAAAAATTAATTATTTTTGCCACAAAAGAGGGTGTTCGGAAACTTAGAGCAGCCGAAAACAAAGAGTATTTAACGGTATTTGATGATAACTCATTAATTAAAAAAAAATATTATGCTGAAACCTAATGATAAATAATTTCTTGTTTAAAATATGATAATAATATAAATAAATATAATTTAAATATTATTATTAATTTAGATCTATGTAATATATTCATGTCTACCTCTCCCTTTAGGTATATCCCAGCCAGTGATCTTAACAACATTTATAACAGTTAGTAATGAGATAAACGTAAGGTGCCTTACTATATCATATCTGGCTATTTCGCTATGGTTTTTTTTGAAAGGTAACAAAATTAAGGTAGCTGGTGGCTTTTGTTGTAGCTTGTTTCTACTAACATGGATAGAAGTAATTTGTTCTGACAAATAAATCACAATGTAGAAATTATAATTTTATTCCTCCCTCAGTTCGTCGGTCCGTCCACACGAACGATAATATATAGAAAGTAAATCAGATGTGATCATAAAACTCGGATTACATACTTGGAGTTATGGAAGGAAAGTGCATGACCTTAAATATATTTAAGGTAAATGGTCAGGAGACGGTAACTAAAAAAACAACACGTCTTAGTACTGCTATAACTCATTTATTTACAAAAAATGGTCATGAAAAATAACGTTTTTGCATTATGCACAGGCTAATGGGACGACACTCTTAGTCTAGACTTGATTTTCATTTAAAGGGAATTTCTTTAAACGAAAAAATTCTATGAAAGTAGAAATTGGTGTCCCTCATTTTCCTGTGATAACAGGCTTATTTAGGACGATACCGTACACACACGCATTAAACCCGGTTTTCCCATAGCGCAACTTATTTACTTACATACTTAAAGACTTTAAAATAGTCAAAATTTTAAATCTGTATATACAAATCCTCTGGACATTTCAAATTACTTTTCCCAAGAAAATGACTTATTTTCCAATATTTTAAGAAATTGTTTTTTNTTTTTTTTTTTTTTTTTTTTTTTTTTTAATTAGACATGTGGCGCAATTTAGCATGTATGTGTACTCAATAATGTTATTAAAGCTTTTACTATGCATGCCTTGCTGTGTATTGAATTTAAATTAGATCTGATTACAGCCAAACATGTTCTGTTCATGAAAGTTTTATAACATATTTATCAACCATTTACCCTATGCAACGGTTTAGCTATAATTTAATTTTAGAAAATTGTAATAGTTGGTAAAATAATATTCAATATTTGTCAATGACTGTCTTTGATCAAGTCAATCCGCCCTAAGTGACATTTATCAAAATGTGATTTGAACATTCATTGAAACATGCATTTTTGTCTGTTTTCACTTTCAAGACTAGTGTGTTCGTTAGCCTCTTAGCAAATATCTATTACCAATATCATTAATCCTAACGCATAGCAAATATTAGGGATCTTAACTCATAGCAAATATAATGGATCCTAATTTATACAAACTTTAGAGATCCTATTGCATTTGCACTTGTTTGGATCCAAATGGATAGCAAATATTAGCGATCATATTGCATTACACATGTGTGGGTTCATAAAATAGAGCATAACCCATTTTTTTTGGACGCAAAAGGATAGCAAATTTCATGTATCCTATTGCATAGCAAATGTTAGATATCATATTGCATTATATTTTGTTTTGTATCCAAATAGATAGCAAATATAAGGGGTCCTTTTGCATAGCAAATGTTAAATATCATATTGAATAACATTTTATTTTGTATGCAAATAGATAGCAAATATAAGGGATCATATTGCACAGCAAATGCTAGGATGGTATTGCATAGCAAATGTGTGGGATCTTAATATATAGAAAATTGTATGAATCCTTATGCATAGCAAATGTTAGGGATCATAATGTATAGCAAATATAAGGGATGATTATGCATAACAAATGTTAAGGATTTTAATGCAATTAACAAATGTTAGGTATCCTTAGGCATATCAAATATTAGGGTCACTAATGCAAAACAAAACTGTATGGATCCAAATACATAGAAAATGTAAGGAATCGTAATGTAAAGCACATATTAGAGATCCTAATAGATAGCAAATATTAGAGATCCTAATACATAGCAAATATAAGGGATTGTAATACATTGCAAATATTAGCGATTCCAAAGCATAGCGAATGTTAGGGATCCTAATACAGAGCAAACACTTTGGATACTCAGTATTGATATTTTGGGAATCCTTATGCATTTCAAATATTAGCGATCCTATTGCATTGCAAATTATACCGGTCTTAATGCAAAGCAAATGTTGGTGATCTTCATGTTAGCTTATTTCAGAGATCCTTTTGCAGAACAGATGTTTTAGATGCTAATTCTTAATTTATTTTGTAGATTATAATGCCTAACATATGTTTGGGATCCTAATGAATTGCTTATGAAATATATCTTTATGAAGAGTAAATGTTGGTGATCCATAGTTTATGTAAGAGATACAAAAGCAAAGCATAGCTGTTATGAGGGATCCTAATGCATACCAGATGTTAGGGATCTTAATGGAGAGCAAAAATTAGGTATTCAAATGCAGATCAAATATTAAAATATTAATGATCCAAATGCTGAGCTAATATTAGTGATCCTATTGCAGAGCAAATGTTGGGGCCCTAACGCATGGCAAATATAAGGAATACTGCATAAACAATGTGAGGGATTCTCATGCATTATAAATATAAGGGATCCTAATGCACAGCAAATATGAGTGATCTAAATGCATAGCAAGTATTCGAGATAATTATTCTTAGCAAATAATATGCATTTTAATGCATAACAAATATTGGGTATCTTAATTTATAGCTGTGTTGTGATCAAATGCATAATAAATAGTCATGATCCAAATGCATGGCACATGTTTAAGACACAAATTTAATTAGCTAATGTAGTTCTTAATTTACTTAATAAAAAACAATCTGACTTTTATTTGTAACTTGTCATGCTTTAACGACCAGGTATGTTCCTGTGGATGACCTGTTCCAAATTTACATCAACTATTACAATGGAAACTACACCCATATGCCAAGCGCCATAATCCAGGAATGTGCCCTTGCGATGTTTATTGGAAGGTAGTCTCCCTTGTTTGTGAATAAACCCCATATATTCCTAAACTAAAATTGCCAAAGCGCTTCATATATTTATAAGCAAATACAGCACAGCATATGAATTTTCAATCGAAACATTTTCGGCTTACCCAGAGGTACCCTCCTTGCGTTGGACTGCGTTGCCACATTGCTGCATAGAAATATTACAGTTGGTCTTTTTCCATTGTCCCATTTTTCATTTGTTGTACTTACATGTATGTATTCATTAAAAAATTGTAAATCCAACTAGTCCAAGAATAAATGTATAAGACATGTATTTGTTAGTCCATTCATATAAATATTAGGGTTGCTTAAATTTGTATTCTATCTGGCGATGTAATTTTTATTCTTAATTTTCGCCATACCATAGGTACAAATAATGTTTAAAACATATTCTTAATATATTATGAAAAAAAATAAAAAATATATCTTTATTGTATTATTGACATTCTCAATGAATATTTGTTAGCTGTGTGGCATAATGCGATGGAATAATGACAAACACAACTCGAAGAACTGTTCATTGAAATGTATTCTGCTACTAAACTGAATAACATGATGCTTTGAAAGTCCACAAAATAGTCTAATCAACAAAATATGATACGGGACCGTTACAGGCCCCAAGACTACAAAAACATTAATCCGAGGTCTTGCTCTCTGAATCTGGGCTGGACTGTTTTATGCAGAACTTTCTTTATACACCAAAAACGGCATATGGTTGTCGGTCGATTTTGTAACAACCACAAATATTGTCGCTTAGAGATTAAAAGCCGGTAAATAATAAATGACATAATCTTTTTATATTGAGACATGTTTCTTTTTAAGATTCACCGCATATGTTTGGCACTACCTTGTCACATCACCAATGTTACCTTGCATTGATATATTGCATCATCTTGAATGATTTAGCAATAGCATAGTAATCAAAACTGGTTTTGGTTTACTTTATAGGAGTCTTACCAGCAGTTATGTTCTTTGATTTTCTTTTCTTGGTTTTCAATCCTATTATGGAACTATTTGTTACCAACTTCACATTTTTATATTTCTGAATATTTCTTTCAAAAATTGTAAGTGTTTCATTTTTCAAGCCATTTGTTAACACAATAAAAACATTATTAAAGTCTGTAATAGTCTTATTTTTTATTTGAATACATACGAACTATATATAAAGACTCCTACATATATTACAGCTATTTATTTCATATATTGGTGTAAGCACATTATATTTTAAACTTTTACAATGTTGTTTTCATTATTTAGATTGGCCGAAAACCTTGAGGCAAAGAAGGTACTTATTCCATGCTTCTTATTTTATGTCATTCGATTTCTGATTTGTTTGCGTAAGCATTACAGCTATGTTAGACGTTTTTATGTTAACTAGCCTACATGAATTGCTTGCAGGATGTCATTCTTACTTAAAACATGTATAACCTACATTGAAGTGAACATATTGACCAAGTTTTGCTGCTCTAGTGTGATTGTTTTTGTTTAAATTAAAGGCTTTTTTACACTTACAAATTACACATATACAATAAGCCAGGTTATATATATATTTATGATTTTTTATAAAATGTGTTAAAAATTAGTATACATATATTTCAATATAAATTAAAACAAAAGTTAAGAAGAACATGTGTCGAAAAATGCGAAATAAGCCAGATATTTAAATCTAAAATTGAAATTGGCTTCCAGCCGAATTCGCCAGCATACCTATAATACATGTACAATGTGAATCTAAATTTAGCTTTAGTGCAGATTCGTTCATACGACACAAAGACACAATTTTGTTTCCTTACAAATACGAGTAAAAGTGTCGGCATCGGCTTTAACCAGCGCTTACTTGTCTTTGCTGCATTTTATGAAATTCGTCTTCAATGTATAATTTTTATTGCCTATTTTGTGTCATCGTAACATAATTTAATCAATATATTAAAATTTAACACATGTAAAAATCGAACAGTCCCGCTTTAACATGCAAACCGTGCATTCAAACTGAAAGGGACTTGTTCACAGATTGCACAAATGACAATAAAACAAAACATACATTTAAATAAAGAACGTATCTGTACTCAACTCGTACCTGCCTTGTATTATATTTGATTCCTACACATATTATTTTAGCCGCCGGTATGGTGGCACATAGTAGTCGAATTGTCCGTCCGTCTATCTGTCCGTCCGTCCGGAGTTTTTTTCCTAACGCTTTGAGATATTTACATGATATTTCGTATTTCAGCCTACCTGCAGGAATAACAAATCAAGTTCGATTTTCTTTCCGGTCTATTTATTTTTGGCGAAGTTATTGGCCTTGGACGTAGATATTTTCGTTACAATAAAGTTTTCCGGGCTTTTTGTGACAATTATTTCACTGTTATTTCGTTGCTGCAGCTGTACTTCGACTATGCAGATAAGAGTCCATTCCTGCTGGATCAGCTGGAGAGGTACTTTGTTGGCGGCCTAGACGATATGGCAGGATGGACCAATAGGATTTGGCAACAGACTATCACCATGTTTGAGAAGGGAACACAGTATGTATAATAAACTGTTGTGTAATTCTCGCTGTGGGATGTGTTATGGACTCTTTTCTTTCTGATTGGAAAATAGAGAATAATCTTTGAGTATTGAAGGAATTCAATGGAAGCTTCCTATAATAGTTAAGGACAATCAGAATAACTGCATGATTAAAGACTCATTAGTTACTGCTTCTTCAATTCATTGATATTGTTGCATTTAACTTTATTTTCTTGTGTGATGGTAGCTTCATTAAGGTTGGAGTGCTTCACATGATACTTAACGAAATGAAACAGGTCTCTCAAACAATGTGCAGAGCTAATATATTGCTTTCTCTTACCAAAAGATATTCTGAAAAAAACTTTGTAAATGTCTGATTATTATGCCCCCTTCGAAGAAGAGGGGGTATATTGTTTTGCTGGATGAAGGTCGGTCGGTCGGTCTTTTTGTCTGTCGGTCTGTGTGTCTGTCGGTTTACCAGTGCGTTTCCGATCAATAACTTGTGAACGGATTAACCGATTGACTTGATACTTAACATGTGCATTGGCCTTGGACAGTAGATGACCCCTATTGAAATTGGGGTAACTAGGTCAAAGGTCAAGGTCACTGTCCCAATAAGTGTGAAAATCAAGGCCCTGTTTTGGGGGCATATGTCTCCGACCGCGGCACTCTTGTTTTAATTCAAATTTCCATAACCATCATCATTCCTTTATTGTACATATATGGCCACCGGCCAAAATACAATATGCAATATAAATACATAGCAACATGTGGGTGCACCTGGCAAGTGTCACCATACAACCATATTTACTAAACAATTAGGTCTTAACTTATATTACATATTCTTTCAACGACATTTATGTTATCTTATACAAAATACAATTTGTATTTTTCCAATAACAGCTTTGTATTCAAATATTTATTGTCTTTCTATATGCTCTTTAAAGTTTCTTACTACTCTATGAGTCATTTATTGTCTCAATTCATTGTCTTCAAAATTTCATGAAATAAGGACATGATAATTTTCCATTTTCCTTTTCGGTACAGCTATGATCTATTCTATTTTTCCAGATCATGTGACATTCCCCAGAGCACACTGTTCCTGCACTGCAATTCAAGCCTCCCTCAGGTCAACGGTTACATAAACCCAGGCAAGAATGGTTACTACCGACAACCACCCAGGAATGACGTCACCATGGAGGACGTCATAGTAACCAGAGAGCTCCGGGGTGTCAGAGTGAAACCATCCATGTCATACATGGTAAAATTTCAACTATTTAAGTTTATTTTTTTCTGTTGTCTTACCATTTGTGCAACCACACAAAAAGTTTGATATGTATCGATTTGTCTGTTGATTGTCAGTTTGGTTGATCTGTTCGCATTTCTTGTTACTGTTTTATATGTGGATGAAACTTATCATTTGAAGTAACAGTGTGTGATTTTTTTCCAAAAATGGCATTTAAAATGGCCCACCAGCTGCAATCTTGTTTATAAGTTTCACCTTCTTCTAGTTTTGTTCATTGATAAAAAACTTCTTTCACTTAATGTTTTATAGAAGCAGTTGTGCATGCCATAATTATTGCGTTGATCAGATGGAAAATGGCCGACTGGCAACTTTCTTTAATGTTTTTTTTTTAACTTTCATTTTGATATTAATAAAAAGATTTTGAAAGAACATGACAGAAGGGTGATCCTATACCAGATGGTGAGTTGCATGCGTGAATCCCCATGGTTACAATGAATTGCAATGTCATTCAATGTCTTCACCTTAGTCAAAGCGATATGTGTGACGATTGATCACCTTAAGTGATACTGTTTATTATCATAAAAGGTAGGTTTCCACCTAACGCTCATATGGTCTTTAAGAAATGTTCCTTTTCTCTAAAATACTATTTAAAAAAGGTATATGAAAACAAACTTTTAATTGATTTTGTTTTGTTGTCATAATTGTAAGTTTTCGGTGGGTTACTATGGCAGCGATTGGGAGATTCCTTTCAATCATTCCATATTAGTAGGCTATAACGAAAATATTTCATTTGGATATGGCATAATTCATTCTTATCTTATAAAACTTAAGATATACCTAGTAACTTGTCAGGTGACACATTGAGACTGTGGGGTTTTAGTTTAAGTGATAATTGAGAGTTGCAATAAAAGAGCATAATTTGGAAAAAAATGTTCCCAAGGCATTATGTTTTATCCGATTAGTGGAAGCATGATTTACTATAGGAAAAATTGAAGAAGCACAGAATGCAAAAGGCTGAAGTGGCTGATAAGATGCAGGCCGAGGTGAAGAAATTCTGGCAGAGCCAGACAAAGTCCCCAGTGGCGGCAGAACCGCGTTCGCCAGACAGAGTCCTCTATGTCAGGAGTGACTATGCCCGACTTGGGGAGTATGTGAAACCTGGCCATAAACTAGGATTGGTTGTTGAACTTTGACAATTGTTTAGAGGTTGTGATTTTTTTTTTATCTTAAAGCCCTATAATACTCAAAATCAACAAATATTTCGTAAAATCTTTCATTAAATAAAGTTAACCCATAAACAATCAGTGTTCCTTATAGCAATAGCAGAAATTTCAATACTAGATGTTGTCTGGTAACATAGATTATATATGCCCCCTTTCGAAGAAGAGGGGGTATATTGTTTTACTGGATGCCGGTCGGTCGGTTTGTCGGTAGACCAGTTCGTTTCCGATCAAAAACGTTTGAACGGATTGGCCGATTGGCTTCAAACTTCACATCTGCATTGGCCTTGGAAAGTAGATGACCACTATTGAAATAGGGGATACAAGGTCAAAGATCAAGGTCACTGTCACAATAAGTATAAAAATTGTTTCCGATCAATAACTCGTCAACGAATTGACCGATTGACTTGATACTTCACATGTGCATTGGTCTTGGACAGAAGATGACCCCTATTTAATGTGTGGTCACTAGGTCAAAGGTCACTGTCACAATAAGTGTGAAAATCGTTTCCGATTAATAACTTGTCAACGAATTGACCGATTGACTTGAGACTTCACATGTGCATTGGCCTTGGACAGTAGATGACCCCTATTTAATTTGTGGTCACTAGGTCAAAGGTCACAGTCACAATAAGTATGAAAATTGTTTCCGATCAATAACTTGTCAATGAATTGACCGATTGGCTTGATACTTCACATGTGCATTGGCATTGGACAGTAGATGACCCCTATTGAAATTGAGGTCACTAGGTCAAAGGTCAAGGTCACTGTGACATTCAGTGTTAAATTGGTTTCCATTTAATATGTCATCAAAGGATTGGGTGATGGGCCTTATATACTGTACATAATACATAAGATTAACTCTTATGATCAGTTGTGTTGCTAAAAATCCTGTGTCAATGCCCTGTTTGTTTTGTTGTTGTTGTTTTTTTTTGGGGGGGGGGCGTAAGTCTCCGACCGCGGAACTCTTCTTATTTTTTGTGGTACAAAATATTCCATTTTAATTACCCGCAACAATATCTTTTCATACGACACACGAACTCTAAATTGGCATATGAACATGTGTTGAATATAGTGTACCACAAACAATAAAAGAGCACATTTTGTATCTTGTTAAATCTATGTTACCAGAGCACATTTAGCGTTGCAATTTTAACTCATGCTATAATGGACACTGATTGTCTATGGGTTAACTGTATTTTATGAAATATTCGTTTATTTTGCGTGTTAATGTGGCTTTAATTTGGATGGGAATGTTTCTTAGCACATATTTGTTTTTGGTTAAAAGAAAGCTAAAACAAATTCAATTAAGTTCAAACTAAAACTGTTTAAATTTCTAGTGAACATTTATGGTAAACAATCTTGTTCAGACAGTGGCCTTGAACTTGTGACGTTAATTATGACAGTCTTGCAGTTTTGCTTTGAATGTTTTACATAATTAGTATAGTCACATGTCATTTGAATACTTATTATATCAGTTTTATTTACATAAATTTAGTAAATGTTGAACAAAGGCTTATTGTCCTTTATCTGTGTTTTATTGGATTAGGAAAAGGCCATTTTTTAAATTTTCATTATTTTGTGTGTGAATGATTTATTCTGACAATATATGTTGGATGTATGTGAACTAAAATGATTGATTGCACTGTATTTTGTTGTTGTTTTTTTACATTTATGTAAATCTCAAAACAATTCTGAATGAGTGTGTCATATATATTATATTTTATATTACAAATGTTTTATGTATGCAAATGTAACTGGTGTCTATGTAAATATCAAATATGGGAAAATAAATGAGATTTAAAAAAACACTTGAAAAACATAGCCAGGGTGCAGGATCACGTGACTTTGTTTGGGTTCACAATTGATCGTTTATCGATGTAAACACACCGGTAAGTTTTGTTTTTCTTCAAATAACCCTTTCAAACAATGTATCTTAAGAATTCCAAAAAGTGCATAAAATACAGTGTTTATGCTGCTTATGGCAATGTGTTATACGTCAGAATTACTTTATTACATAAGCCTGTGTTCTTGATTACAATTTCGATGCGCACAACATTCATGTACACGGTTATTTTCTCAACATGTCAACATTTGACACTAATTTCAGACGTGTTCAATTATTTATTCTTAAATCTTACGATTTAAATGTCTTTTAATGACATGGAATATTTTCAAAAATAAAGTTCTTATTGGTGTGTTTACATTCTGTCCAGCTCGTGTGTAAACCCCTGAAATGGTCAATGGTTGATCCTGCACCCTGATAGCAAGTGAAATCATAATCATTGTTTTACAGTGCGTTTTCTGTTGGCGATTTGAACTCAGATGGCTTTGATGACTTGGTGATTGGCGCCCCTGGCTACGGCATGCCAGGCAGTCCCCAGGAAGGGCGGGTCTACATTGTATATGGTAGGCATCTGCATGTATATTATCTTTTACTAGATGTAAGTGTTTTCAGACATAAGTACATTGTTTATAGTCGTCAATGGTCTGGCAGCCTATGGTTTATGTCACTGTTTGGTGGCTGCCTGACTGCATTATCATTGTCTCACACTGGTTTATTGCCAAATATGTAAGAAGGTATGAATAATACATTTAGAACAAATTCAGTTCAAGAAATATATATATTTCCCCCACCCCCAATGAAGTTAAATAACATAAACAAATAGTTTGTGGTGCTCATGTGTAATATCATAAAATACAAGCCAGGTTCAATTTTGGTTTCAAAACACGAAACGTTGATAAGTGTATTGCCCCTTTTGAAATTAAATTATCTAAAACATGTTTTCTGATTGATAACTCAAGTAAAGTTTTAAGAATATGTGTTTGCACTTTGTAGTGGTAGACTGTGGAGAGTGGCTTAGCCCACCCAGGAAATATGTGCATATAATAATTGACCATGATTATGTAGCTGAAATAATTAATGTACGTATTCAAATAAACAAGTAAACACAAAAGTTATGTTGCTAGGTGATGAGAGTGGTATCCCGGAGACAGTGAACCCTGACCTTGACCAGCTTGAGTCCTTTAAGCAGGGACAGATCTTAAGAGGCTTTGGCAGGGTAAGAATGTATGAGGTAAAATACCATTTACATGTTATTAAATTAAATACAGTGCTATTTCAAACACTTTTAATTTGATTTACCATATGTTCAACCTTTTTTCAGTCCATATTTGTATCAACTATATCAAACTTAAATGTAAATTGTTCATTGGCATTGCCTTATTTTATTCCTTATTGAGCTATTATTATGTGTTGGTCCCAGCAGCTTTTAAATGGAGCTGTTTAACTGCCAATCTTATACATATGGGAGAAAAATGATCAAAAAGTGTTCTCTAAAGATGGATTTAATATGTTGTGTTTAAGGAGTATATTCACATTTTAAAACAGGTCCCTTTGTCATGATCTTTGCTTTTTAATTGATCGTATTCATTGTTAGACTTTTGTTCTGATCATAATTATAACATGCTGTCTGGCATGTTTTGTAAAAGTATGGCTGCTCAGATGCGTTAAATATGTTAATGAAAATATCATGATGATGCAGGCTCAGTCTAGGTATGGCACTTCCGTTGCCGTGGTAGATATCAACCTGGATGGCGTGGCTGACCTTGCGATCGGGGCACCTGCCTTTGTGAATGCCGGTGATGCTCCACTACAGTACCATGTAAGTATGACGCACTGTCAAAACGAGAGTATCGTTGCCTGAAGAATATTTTGGAATTCACCATCTTAAAAATTGAGTTTCTTGCTTATGCATGTAAGTGTGGTTCCGTTTCATTTTTTATATTCATTTTAAATAGTTATGAAAGCTTTGAGGTGACAGAATGACAACTGCCTACAGCTTCATTAAAATGCATACAGTCAAGACATTAACTATATATAGATAAGGGGTTAATTTTCGTACTGACCTTAACAGAAAAATTATAGTTCATTTAATTTGCTTTTAATGGTCAATGTTTATTCTTTATGTGCATGTATACATTATAGATAAATATTTTATTGATGTAAATGAGTTCGATGATGACAAAATACGACAAAAAAGTCATCATAAGTATTAAAATCAATGGAAAATGTTTAAAATTGTTGAACACCATAGTTGGTTTAAGACAATAACATTGATGATCTCATCACCGGATGTTACTTTAGATTTACCCACCGTATGTCATGTCTGTTTTTTCACCAGTCTCTCTGTCAGCAAAACTGGACCCCGGTATCTCTCTCAAAGTACTAAAGATACTTGTATGAAACTTTATATGATTATAAAGGGCAATTTGATGATTATGCACGACCCCTTTTTTTCCCCCAGAGGCAGTAGGACAGGTCACGTTTATAAAAAAATAGAACAAAACTTAATACTGTTATAACATAATATATTATCATGAAGTTTGATATACACTGGGAGCTTTTGGGTTGCAATATGTCTGTCTGTCAATTCATCCTCTGTCCATCAGTCTATCTGTCTGTCTGTCCGCAAAATCTTAAATAACTTAAAAAATACATAAGATAATACTGGATCGTGCAATGTCTCAGAAATTACTTAAGATACTTGGATGAAACCTGGTTATACGAATAAAAAAAACGATTTGAATGACCTTTCATTTTTCACCAGAGCTAAACAGTCTGGTCACGATTGCTAACAAAAGAACAAATATTTGTATTGTTATTACGCAACAACTAAATAAGTTGTGATCGTAAAACTTTGTTTACAAACTTGGCTTTATGTTTGGCATTTTTAGTCTGTCTGACAATCTCGTCTTTTCATCCATCATGTATGTCTGTCTTCATAAACTTAAATAACTAAAAACATATGATCATGAAATTTGCTATGCATATTTAAAATGATGGCTGGATTATGCAGCATGACCTTAAATTTTGGGAAAGATCAAATTTGAGGTGACTACTACATATAATTAGACGTTATACTAAATTTATTGACAAATACATAATATATAATCAGGAAACTTGTTATACATATTTACAAATAGTTAAATGTTAAAAAAAAAATTCATGCTGTTGCGACAAAGGACATATGATTTTATTATGGACCGTTACACAAGAAAAGATAATGAGATTATAATGCACAATCTTTTATTGATAATGGTTTTCATGTGTAGGGGACTCCTATATTTCCTGCAATACTTTTAAAACACTGTTTGTATATTTGTTCTTATTTTTCCTCCACAGGGATCGGTGTTTGTGTATTTTGGCAATAAAGCCCATACGAATGTGTACAATGGTGCTGCCAACATCACAGTCGCCTGCTCAAAGGTAACATACGATATTTGATATGTATTAATAGTAACAGAACAAAACATTTTGATATTTTAGTTGATTTCTATATTTACTTTCTGAATATTGAATGCACAATTGTTGTGTTTGATTTAGATTGCAAGTAATTGTATCATTTTCACATCATTACATTGTAAATAGATATAATTAACATTGTCTATATGCAAGCTAATAGGAAAAGCATTTTTAAGCTTATAAGAAAAAATATACTAATATATGTGTCGCAAACTGTTCCGTGTGTTTTACATAATGTTATTTCAGATGCAGTATTGTAACCTTGGTTACTCCATGACGGTGGGTGATGTTAACCACGATGGCAACCCTGACCTACTTATGGGTGCCCCATTTGCTCCTACGGGTGGGGAGCAGGTTGGAATGATTAAGGCACTATTGGCAAGCAAAGACAATTTAGGTAATGCCTAACAAAACGGTATTTATATGTTCATGTCCCATGCCCCATGTTTTATGACCCCTTTCCAAGAAGGGGGCATAAAGCAGTCGCACGTTGCGTCTGTGCGAGTTCCGAATGTCCGTCAGAAAAAAATCCATTCTCGGCCATAACTTTGCCTTATATTGCTAGATTATAAAGAAACTTGACACTAATGTAAACCATCATAAGACAACGTGTTGTGTGTAACATCTGTCTCCCTTATTAAAAGGTCAAGGTCACACTTGGTGAGGCCAAAGCTAGAATCTAATTGTGTTTTACTATTGTTTTGTGCTAACACTGATTATACTTATTATGATAATGTACTATGTATTTTAAATTATTTGCATTTTTTCAAACTTCCAAAATAAAATATTCATAATTCTGTTTTATATTGCTGTTTTCCTTAGGAGATGAGTGTATGATATGCATAAATTATATTTTTTATTTTAAATGTAAAGCATGCTTTTTTGCATGGTCATGGAAGTGAACATGAACTTACATTTGATTTGTATGCCCTCGATTCCGAGCATTTCAGTTTCCGCACTGCCCGTAAGTATGAAGGCCTTTTTGGTTTCCGGTCTCTAACTTAACCAGCTTTCATCTGATTGTTACCAAACTTCAAAAAAATGTATCAACATTAAATTTAGGCTAAGTGTAATAACCAGCATAATCTCATCAGGCCCTTTAGAGTTCTGGCCGACAGTACATTCGGATGTAAGCCTGATCATTCCTGTCTCGGACGTAACGTTGATGGATTTTAAAAATAACTCGGCCAAAATGTTAACCATTATTGGACTTTGTGTAGCATGGAACAACCATCTCCCTATCTCGAAGGTCAAGGTCACACGAAAAGGTCCAAAGTCAAATTTGGTCATAAAACAGTTTGTTATTGAAATCAGTGGATTTTGTAAACAAAAGTGGAGTGTCGGGGCATCCGTGCCATATTGACACATGTAATGTTGGTCTTTTTTTTAGTGCAAGAAACAACTTTTAGCCTGAAATGTTTACACGTGAGTTTAGAACTCATAATGCCTTTCTAGCTTGAAGAAAACACTATGACATTGCATAATAAACTTTGCCAGAAATGCAAATCTTAATTAAGATGTATTAACTAAAAACAATGCATATATTTTACAATTGACCCACTTGAGATAAAATTATATGTGCACAATTTGTAATGTGATTGTAAAGTTCTATGATTGGATTTTTGGAGAGTTGTATTAATAAGTTGAGAACCATGGAAACAATTGTACCACTATAATTGATTAAATCTTCACGGCAAAATAGCAACTTGGTTTATACTCGTCTCTGCATGCAAGAAGAAGGCAATACTGACTCATGGTAATTTGCTTTCCTCTTCAGGTTATCAGTACATTGAGGTAGAAGATCTGAAATGGGGCAAAAATGGGGACAGGGTATGTACAAGTTTAAAATGTCTGTTTTATGTGGTTATGTTGTTAATCTCCGTAGTACAGCTTTACTCCAGGCACATAGTTAAAACTTATTAGCATGCTAGTTATGGTATCATGGTCTGATGAGAAAAATCCATGTACAGATTTTGATATTTGTTTGCCAACTTGCTTGAAATGAATTGTTTCTTTCTTATTTGCATAAGTATAGTACAGTGAAGCTCTAATTGATATTCCCACGGACTTATGTTTCTTGTCTTGGACGCAATCCAGAGTAGTTTATAAAAAAACGGCCACCGGAAAAACTTTGCGAAAGTGACATTTCACAAAATTAAGTACCTTTTTACTTTTACATATTCATGTTTTAGATAAAGTTTGCGATAAAATACTTCTTTGTGATCATTAATTGATGTTCTTTTTATATAATGTCCATTTCTTTCATTTTGTTATGTTCAAAATAGCCTTTCCCATGGGAGTTTTACATTTTCCAATGTGATTTATACATGTTCCCATGGGATTTTTTTCACTAAGAAAATAACAATTTGAAATGGGATTTTTTTTATTACTCATTTTTTTTAAATCCGCATAAAACGATTCAGCCCTTAAAGCCGGCCGAGTTGATGTTGGTATATTTTCCCATTTTTGTTATGTGTCGCAAAAAAGTAATTATGAGTCAAAATGTGATGGTATTTATGTCAGATGTGCCAAAAATTTGGTCAAAATCGGTCAAGACATGCCCAAATTCAGTACATAGATAGGGCTTTTCAATATCTGTCCATGGACAGAAATGATCTAAATTTAAACACGCGCGGGTCACATGTAAAACCACGTGACCATTGCATCATTGTTTACAACGCCATTTGTCATGGAGAAACCGGGTTATTAAGTAGTTCTTCTTTGTTTTGAAAAACGCGGAAGTGGAAATCAAGTGAAATTGGCGCTCACGTGACCCAAAGCGTGCATACGTCACAGGTTAATAATAGTCTTGAGGATTCCGTTATGTACATGATTATGTTTCGTATTTTTATGCTTTTGGCATTTTTGGTACAATTTTTGCGAAAATCAGTATGGAAGATAATTATTGAGTTAAGCTTTAGAATGTATCTGACGAATAATTATCAATTCTGGTCAGTTGAGAAAACCAAATTGTTGTACGAATTATCAACTCGGCCGGCTTTAAAAAACGTTTAAATACTTGAACAGTGTTTAAAATCGATAACTTACCATAATCAAAAATATTATCATTTTTTTGAACATCCTATGAGAATTTTATCCCATGCAAAAAAACAGGAAAAGAAACCCTTGGGAAAAACGAAAATCCCATGGGAAATCAAAAAATCCCATGGGAAAATGCAAACATACCATGACAAGACCAACTTTGCTCATAAGTTTCATTGTGAATAAAACGAATTTTTTAAGCAAAAATAATCAATTGTTCATCAAAAATAAGACTTATGTCGCATACTGTATCTCAAAAAAGCAAATCTTTAAGAAAAAGTGTAAAATTACTTTGGCTGTCCGTCACAATTATATTATGTATAACCGTTTTGCCAACAAATTAAGCAATTTATCCAGTAAAGTGCGCATAATTACTAGTATTTCTTGCAGAGCTATGAATGGTTTGGCTATAACATGCACATGAACCAATGGAATGGAAAGCCAGTGCTATTGGTTTGCCAGCCTGAGTACAGAAACTGTTCGGACATTATCAAGTATGTGAACAAGTAAATACTGCTGTTTTTGATAAAGAAAATATAGCTTTGGATTTGCAATTTAATTGGTTATTTAACTCCTACCCAGAATCATCGCGGGTAGGCTTTTCTTGCCGTATTTTATTTATGACTCATGGCTTTTGTTTACAATCAAATCTTGGTAAGCTACCAATTAAATCTGCAAGATGCCAGTTTCAATCGATTCTTGGTAATTGTTTGTCCTTAAATGATTGATTACATCATTTGCAGCCCAAATCAACTAAAAAGACATATTGAAATGAAATTTCCCATTCAATGTCTTCACTTCTTCGAATGTTCTTTCGCGTCTGCTTACGGGGCTTGGGTCTGACATCATCAAAACTTCTTTGAGTTAATGGACACCATGTTTTATTTTGTTGTTGTTTTTTTGTGGAAAGACCCTTACTTTATTTGAATCAATTAAAATTAAATTGATGACAAAGAAAAAAAATGACAGCGCTTAAATATAACTATGATATTTATTTAATTTCGTGTCTTTGGAAACTGATATCAACTGTTTTGTTTGTTGCTTCTTATGGTATGTAAGATCTTTGTTTATTCGTGTTTTATTTAATATTATTGCTATCTTACCATTTTACTATGGGAATACCGAATGTGATGATGAATAAAAATAAAAGTATATAAAGCTACTTTGATATAAGACATACATGCCTTTACATTTATTTTTCCACTTAAAAATATCAGGAAATAGACTGGACCGGCAAGCTCAGTTGGTAGAGCTCTGGACTTCACATTTAAATATTGCGGGTTTTATTCCTGTCCCGATCACACAACTGGTGTGGGGATTGATATTGAAATCCTTTCGTTTTGCCATTCTCCCCTTACTGTGATTCAAGTAGGGCGGTTGTTGGTTACTGACATGAGTATTTGCACTTAATACTTGTAAACAGCTTTCACAATAAAAGTGTGAGTTGGTTACCTGACAGTCGTGGTGTGACAAAATACTGTTCAAACTGTGAACAATCCAAACACACAAACAAATAGGTCAAAGATTTTGAAAGCAAACCACCTTATAGTAGTTTCCAAAAAAAGTTTACAGCAAAAGACCTAAACTTGTTGTAGCTATGCATTATGATCTATGAAGTTATGCTTTTACCTTAAAATGTAGCCAAGGAAATAACCAACTACGGCACGTATCTGGTCTTGCCGAACCTCTACTTTTAATTTATATTATTACACTTGTTTTTATATTGTCCGGAAATAAAAGCTACCTTAAAGCTGTGATTTTGATGTTTTTGTTCATAGCCCTAATTGTACAAGGTATGACTGGCAGGACAAACAGGTGGCGGGAAGACTTGAACTTTTCTATGGAACCGACCTTGATGCGAAATGGAGTGTTGTGTTTACCGACACAGGAGAAGAATTCCATAATCAAATTGGATGGGACGCTGATATAGGTTCTCCGTTTGCAGATAAATCCACACAGGTATCCTTTCTATTGTTTGTAAAATTGGATATTTTGTTGTAGTAAATTTCGCTTCAATTTTACATGGTAAACTTAATATACCAATCGCATCATGATTCAAATATGCCTAGAAGTTGAAACATTTTACTATGAGGTTGCTTACAGTGATTCTGAATATACCCTGAACACGGGCCTTAAAGACAAAATCGGTATTAACTAATAATTGGATTATGCATGGTACATATAGAAACTGATAATACCAATTGTTATAACATTAAGTAAAAACTTGTGTTATGAAAATATATTTTTAATATTCAAAAGCCTGCATGGTGTAGTAATATCGAGCTGGCTTTTATTTGAAGAGGTTTAATCCTCAGGGCAGACACAGTTTTGTATTTAATATTTTTCAGAGTAATTGCTATCATTTGAAACTATTGCAAATGCTACAGATTTGTTTGTTAATTACTTGTATAATATATTTCACAAATGCGACAATCTGTGAACGCGTCCCTTTAAGCGTAACCTTGAAGATATTTGTATTTCTTATTCAAGAAGATCCTTTGCTGCATGTTCATGGTTGGTTTTAGGTGATTGCAGTCTCAAATGTTGGCATCGATATTGATGGTAGATTGTTGGCTAAACAAGTAAACTTTGAGCAAGTTGGAAATGTTTTCTTGTTCAACACAACCGATGGATTCATACCCGTTCAGCTGAATCAAACCATTGATGGGGATCGACGTTTTGAAAGATTTGGAACTAGAATCAGGGTATTTCAATTGTTAAATTGTTTATCTAAGTTAACAACGTGCATAACTTGGCATACAAACATTTTGCTTAACTTAAATGTCGATTTGAATTACCGTTAAGTAAATGATGTGCAATCGACTGGATTTATTTAATCTCCAGCATGAACATTTTCGTGGTCAACCCGTTTTTGGACACCATATACTATTTTAAACAATTACAACTGACATTATCATATTTCAGGTTGAGACTGTTCTGTGGGTTGTATTTGTAATGATGAACTTATGAAATAATGTTAACGCTAGGCGGTGAATAAGTGAACAAAATGCAAGCCAATGCCAAACAGTGAATATCAGATTATTTCAATCTTTGGTTCGAGTGAAATTAAATGGTTTGATCTTTTAACACTCGGTTATATCAAATAACATTTAAAAAAAGTTTGACCACCCATGAAATAACTTCACAATCGTACACTAAAATTAAAAAAATATTCCCTTTGTAATGCATTGTTTAATGACAAAGTACGTTCAAATTTCCTGATGTTGCCTGTTTCAGTTTTTTGACGTCTCAGGAGATGGACTTGATGATTTGATCGTTACAGCACCACTTCGGTCCCAGGACATCACAGAGGAGTTTTACGGCGGTCGGTTAAACCGTCCAGTTTTTGTATTGCATCTAGTTTTATATTGCTGATACCTGTACTATGTATAAAACTGTCTTTAAAGCCAAGCACATTAATGTACTTTGTTTAAATAAACATTTGTTCGGAATGCTTGATGTTTATTTTACAGCACATATATTATGTGATAGGAGATACGAACATGGTAACTGTATTTAACAGAAACACAAATTGATGAATTTATTTACACTTCGCTAATTGCAATAGTTATACAAATATTCCATAGCTGACCTTCATCTTGTTCTATATTTATACACATATTCCACAGCTGACCTTCACCAAGTCCTATATTTATACACATATTCCACAGCTGACCAAGGTCAGGTGTACATATACAACGGCGGACCAAACTTCCCGTATGATCCAGCACTGAAGCAATGCAAGGGGGAGCTAGTGAAACCGTGTCCGGGCAAACAGGTACGCATTTGCTGCAATTATTCATTATAGTTTAAACTTAAAAAAGGATTTTGCCTCCAAGAGATTATACTAGTTTGTTAAACATTTATCCTGTAAGCCATCCATGTTTTCTAATATTGAAATATCATCATAAATGGCCATTAACATTTTAATTTTACAGATTTATTTGCTTATTATCAGCAAGTATAGTTAACTAGTTATAATCAACTGTTTTTTTTTACTTTACCTCAACCCCCACTTCTGAGCTTTATACCCTCAGAAATCACCTTCTCCTGACAATTAATTGGATTATCCGTCCATGGCAAAACTTTTCCATAATTATTTTGACTCCCCCATGCAATGAAGAATTTCAAAATAACTTTGCACGAATACTTGTGGCCATGTGTTTCGCGCATGAAACCAGATGACTGTCGGTCATGGTCATGGATTGAGGTAAAAAGTGGAAAAGAATGTCTCACACGGAGGACCCATTCTCCAAAGACAATTGTTAAATTGTCAAACATTATAAATATCTGACAGACTTAACAAGTTCTGAGTATTTTTCAACATTATCAGACAATGTGTACATAACATATCCCATGTTAATCAGTCACAATTCAAGGTCAAGAGGTTACATTTTTATGGCCAGTTTCCTTTTCATTCTATTCACATTAATTCTGTAATAATCAGATCATTTTGTCAGACAATATATGATATCAGTTTAACAGCAATACAACTGAAAGCTCTTAAGAATGTGTCAAAGTGGTATTAAGGACAACGATCACATCATGTGAAAGCTCGACTTTTAAAGGGTAATCTTATTTCAAAGCTGGTGTACTGTTGTTTCAGGCGAGTACTGTTTTAACATGGGGTGGCGAAATAGCACAGACTCGTTTTGGCTCCAATGTTGAGGTGTTGAAGGCAAAGCCAGGGGTATGCATTATATTGATGTTTTAACATTTGGTTCTGTTTTTTAGATCTTAGTTAGTAATAAAATATAGTAATACATATTGATATACTTTATCCTACAACTTAGATTTCAATATATGTTTTGAACTATGTACTGCTTTATATATTTATTTATTGTGTGTTCTATCGTGTTTATTAAATGCTTGAAATGAACTAGTAATATCATTTGACAATCAAAATAATCGTACATTCTTGTTTGTTATTATAAACATGAATTATCTCAGTTCATTAAAACCTTAAGTCTGTCGATAATGATGTGGGAATTAATGATATCTTTAACATAAATTATACTTGTATTACTTCTAGAGTTTAAGCATCTTTCAAGTTAATCCTTAACTTGTATTTAATTCATTTATGTGTTAATAATTGATTTAATTAGTATGCCTGTTTTAAAAGAATTATGTTTGTGTTACTAATACAGTAACATACTTTTTTATGTGAACAGTCTGTTTACTTTCTAATAATTATACACTTGAAATAAAATATAATTTTCAATTGCTTTTGTTTATAGCGGCAAGTGTTTATAACTGCTCAGCATTCAAGCCAGTTTGCCAGGCTAGCGGGTGCGGTGGGGGTGTTCAACTTCTAGATCTACTCCTAGAATGGAACTTGCAGTGTCACTTTATACATTCCAACATTTGACTGTTAAACCATGCTTTTGTTATTCCAAATATCACATTAACACATGATTTATGCATTGCAAATGCGTTGTTAAAATGTAATTTGTTGTTGGTGGTGCAACTGATAATTGTTATGTGTCGTGTTCTGAGAAAACTGAGCATAATGCTTGTGCGTAAATTGTCATCCCAGATTAGCCTGTGCAGTCCGCACATGCTAATCAGGGACGACATTTTCCGCATTTAAGGAATTTTTCGTTAAAATGATGTTCCATGTGTATTTTTTAAAAACACTGTAAATGTATTAAAATACTTTTTTTTTTAAACTCGATTCATCCACATAGTTTGATTTGTACTATGTCTTTGCCTTATAAACACCAAGTAATAATCTAAGTTAAAGAATACTGTTTGTGTAGTTTGATTTGTACTATGTCTTTGCCTTATAAACACCAAGTAATAATGTAAGTTACAGAATACTGTTTGTGTAGTTTGATTTGTACTATGTCTTTGCCTTATAAACACCAAGTAATAATCTAAGTTTCAGAATACTGTTTGTGTAGTTTGATTTGTACTATGTCTTTGCCTTATAAACACCAAGTAATAATCTAAGTTACAGAATACTGTTTGTGTAGTTTGATTTGTACTATGTCTTTACCTTATAAACACCAAGTAATAATCTAAGTTACAGAATACTGTTTGTGTAGTTTGATTTGTACTAATTTGTACTATGTCTTTGCCTTATAAACACCAAGTAATAATCTAAGTTACAGAATACTGTTTGTGTACATAAAATCCTATTTTACGATATTAAATCTTATTGGGTGAGTGATAAATGACTTAAATCTATTCTTGGTGGTTCTGTGATTAACATATATGCAAAATTTGTACAATTCGTGTTTAATTTATCATCAAATTTTTTATATGTGAAGGGACTGTTAAGGAATCAATAGTTCATTAAAAATTATAGTGAAGGAATTATATTTCAAATGTATTAAGCGGGTAATTTTATTTATTTTTCTTACTTTTAATTCTAGTGTATGAACTTTTTACACAAGCAGGTCTTTCAATGGAGCTCACTTCCTTTACAATCACATATGTATCCGAAATTGCGTCAGGTTTTATAAGCTCATTTGAGCACAAAGATCTCAAGGCAAGCTATCGTGATCAGTCTTTTTCCAGCGTCATGCATTGTGCCTCTTCAACTTTTAGCTCGTTACCACCTTATGGCCTGCTTTAACACAATCTTGATAAAACATGGTCAGAATTTTTATTTCGACTATATCTTAGCTTGAATCTGGGCCAAGTGGCATCAAAAACTGGGTTACATGGTCAAATCTTTGAAAATAATGTTGCAATTAAAGAGGCGACATTTACGAATAAATTTTGCTAAAGTTGATCAGAATATGTATGAAGACTTTATCTAAGCAAAGTTTGAATCTGGGTAAATTTAAGTCATAAACTAGGTTTCCAGGTCAAATCTTAGAAAAAGCTTGTTATCACCTTAGAAGTCACATTTATTACTCAAACTTTATGAAAATTAGTCAGAACGTTTATTTTGACAATATCTTGGCCGAGTTCGAGTCTCGCTACAATGAACCACATTCCTGGGAGTATTGTTGTCTGAATGACCAGCAACTGTTTTCTGTTTCCGTCAAGTGTTTTGACACTCAATAAGCCACAATTCAGCCCGGTTGTTTAATGATTCATAATTGTCATAATTCCAGTTGTGACAGACAATATTGCGCAATTCTGACTACTCCAGGGGTAAAAATGAGCCAAAATTCAGATGCATCCAGTTGTCGCAATGTGCCGCACTTTTCTATTATCCAGTTTGCTACAATGGGTCACACTTTTTAACAGTCTAGTTGCCACAATGGAACAATATTCATATAAGTCAAGTTGTCGTTATAAGCCATTATTGGCCCAATGACCCATATTCTTGGAGGTTTAATTACAACAATGAGCTTTTTTATCAGCCATATTGTCACAATGAGCCACTTATCCTTTCAACCAAGTTGTCACAGTTAGGTACTTTTCATAACAATCAAATAACCACATATGACCCACAATTCTCATCACTCCATTTGCCACAATGACCCACAATTTGTATGACTACATTTGTCACAATGATCCTCTAGTTTTATCACTCCATTTGTCACAATGACTATCTAGTCGTATCACTCCATTTGTCACAATGATCCTTGAGTCGTATCACTCCTTTGTCACAATGATCCTCTAGTATTATCACTTCATTTGTCACAATGATCCTCTAGTCTTATCACTCCATTTGTCACTATGATCCTCTAGTCTTATCACTCCATTTGTCACAATGATCATCTAGTCTCATCACTCCATTTGTCACAGTGATCCTCTAGTCTTATCACTCCATTTGTCACAATGATCTTCTTGTCTTATCACTCCATCTGTCACAGTGATCCTCTAATTTTATCACTCCATTTGTCATAGTGATCCTCTAGTCGTATCACTCCATTTGTCACAATGATCCTCTAGTCTAATCATTCAATTTGCCACAATAACCAACAATTTGTATGACTACATTTGTCACAATGATTATCTAGTCTAATCACGCCATTTATCACAATGATCCTCTAGTCTAATCACTCCATTTGTCACAATGATCCTCTAGTCTTATCACTCCATTTGCCCCAATGATCCTCTAGTTGTATAACTCCATTTGCCACAGTGATCCTCTAGTCTTATCACTCCATTTGTCACTATGATCCTCTAGTCTTATCACTCCATTTGTCACAATTATCCTCTAGTCTTATCACTCCATTTGTCAATATGATCCTCTAGTCGTATCACTTAATTTGTCATAGTGATTCTCTAGTCTTATCACTCCATTTGTCACTATTATCATCTAGTCTTATCACTCCATGTGTCATAGTGATCCTCTAGTTGTATCACTTCATTTGTCACACGCCACAATTATCGTCTAGTCTTTCACTCCATTTGTCACAATGATCCTATTGTCTTATCACTCCATTTGGCACAATGGTCGTCTAGTCTTATCACTACATTTGTCACAATGATCCTCTAGTCGTATCACTTCATTTGTCATAGTGATCATCTAGTCTTATCATTCCATGTTTCATAGTGATCCTTTAGTTGTATCACTCCATGTTTTATAGTGATCCTCTAGTCTTAACACTACATTTGTCACAATGATCATCTAGTCTTATCACTGCATTGGTCACAATGATCCACTAGTCTTATCACTCCATTTGTCACAATGATCCTCTAGTCTTATCACTACATTTGTCACAATGATCATCTTGTCTTATCACTCCATTTGTCACTATGATCCTCTAGTCTTATCACTCCATTTGTCATAGTGATCCTCTAGTCGTATCACTCCATTTGTCATAATGATCGTCTAGTCATATCACTCCATTTGTCACAATGATCCTTTAGTCGTATCAATCCATAAGTCACAATGATCATCTAGTCTTATTACTCCACTTGTCACTATGATCCTCTAGTTTTATCACTCCATTTGTCATATCGATCCTCTAGTCGTATCACTCCATTTTTCACAATGATCTTCTAGTCTTATCACTCCATTTGTCACAATGATCAACCAGTCGTATCACTCCATGTGTCATAGTGATCATCAAGTCGTATCACTCCATTTGTCATAGTGATCATCTAGTCTTATCACCTCATGTGTCTAAATGATCCTCTAGCCTTATCACTCCATTTGTCACAATGATCCTCTAGTCTTATCACCCCAATTGTCACAGTGGTCCTCTAGTCTAATCACTCCATTTGTCACAGTGGTCCTCTAGTCTTATCACTCCATTTGTCACAATGACCCACAATTTGTATGACTCCATTTGGTACAATGACCCACAATTTGTATCACTACATTTGTCACAATCATCCTCTAGTCTTACCACTCCATTTGTCACAATGACCCACAATTTGTATGACACCATTTGTTACAATGACCCACAATTTGTATCACTACATTTGTAACAATCATCCTCTAGTCTTATTACTCCATTTGTCACAATGATCCTCTAGTCTAATCACTTCATTTGTCACTATGATCCTCTAGTCTTATCACTCCATTTATCACAATGATCCTCTAGTCTTATTACTCCATTTGTCACAATGATCCTCTAGTCGTATCACTTTAATTGTCACAATGATCCTCTAGTCGTATCACTTTATTTGTCATAGTGATCCTCTAGTCTTATCACTCCATTTGTCACTATGATCCTCTAGTCTTATCACTCCATTTGTCACAATTATCCTCTAGTCGTATCACTCCATTTGCCACAGTGGTCCACTAGTCTTATCACTCCATTTGTCACAATGATCCTCTAGTCGTATCACTTCATTTGTCAAAGTGATCCTCTAGTCTTATCACTCCATTTGTCACTATGATCCTCTATTATTATCACTCCATGTGTCACAATGATCCTCTAGTCTTATCACCCCATTAGTCATAGTGATCATCTAGTATTATCACTCCATTTGTCACAGTGATCCTCTAGTCTTATCACTCCATTTGTCACAATGATCCTCTTGTCTTATCATACCATGTGTCACAACGACCCACAAAGCGTATGACTACATTTGTCACAATGATCCTCTGTTCTTATCACTCCATTTTCCATAGTGATCATCTAGTCTTATCACTCCATTTGTCACAATGATCCTCTAATCTTATCACTCTATTTGTCACAATAATCCTCTTGTCTTATTACTCCATTTGTCACAATGACATACAATTTGTATGACTACATTTTTCACAATGCTCTTCTTGTCTTATAAAACCGTTTTTCGCGATGACCGACAATTGTATGACTGCATTTGTCACAATGCTCCTCTAGTCTTATCACTCCATTTGTCACCATGACCCACAATTTGTATGACTACATTTGTCAAAATGATCCACTAGTTCTATCACTTCATTTGCCACAATTACCCACAACTTGCATGGCTACATTTGTCACAATGCTCCTCTAGTCGTATGACTACATTTGTCCCAATGATCCCCAAGTCTTATTACTTTATTTGTCGCGATGATCCACTATTCTAATTAGTCCGGTTGTCTATATGAGCAACATATAACTAGTTTCACAATGCACTACAATTCTTATATGTCCAGTTATCACTATACACTACAAAGTTTATCATTCTAGATGTTAAAAAATGATTCACTGTTCCTATAAATCAAGTTGTCACAATCGGCCAAAATGTGTGTAAATCCAGATGCGATAATGAGTCATTAAGTTCGTTTAATGTTTAACAATTCTTCTCAACCCAGTGTCTCAATGAGATACATTTCCTATTGTTTTGCATGTCACAATAAGCTTCTAGGGTTATTAATCGAGTTATCACAATGAGTTATAATTTCAGTCCTGATCTCTAACAATCGGTATCAGTCCAGTTGTAACCATGAGCTGCTATAGGAATATTACCAGTTGTCACAGATAGTTGCTATTGGTATGTCCTATGTTACAATGAATCGCAATGCTATGCAGTCCAGGGGTCGTTATCCAGAAGCATCTTTAGTTAAATTGTATTCTTATCCTTAGATTGGGAGATTTTCTTAAGTGTTTCATTTCCTATTGCAATAGTTTGACATCAAGAAGTACATCAAAATAACATCATTATGTCAATGTTATTTTAGGAATACCAAAAAGAAACATGTGATTCCTTATCCAGTAAAGAAATACTTAATATTGTTATTTTGAACTTAAGTGAAATTATTCAAGAAATGACTTAAGATGTTTCTGGAATACCACCCCAGATGTAACCCAGAGCCAAATTCCCCGACATTCTACACGTCAAGATGAGCAACAATTCATATCAGTCCGGTACCCTAAATGAGCAACAATTCTATCAGTCCGGTACACTAAATGAGCAATAATTCATATCGGTCCGGTACTCTAAATGAGCAATAATTCATATCAGTCCGGTACCCTAAATGAGCAATAATTCATATCAGTCCGGTACCCTAAATGAGCATTAATTCAGATCAGTCCGGTACTCTAAATGAGCAATAATGCATATCAGTCTGGTACCCTAAATGAGCAATAATTAATATATGTCCGGTACCCTTAATGAGCAACAATTCATATCAATCCGGTACCCTTAATGAGCAATAATTCATATCAGTCTGGTACCCTAAATGAGCAATACTTCATATCAGTCCGGTACCCTACATGAGCAACAATTCATATCAGTCCGGTACCCTACATGAGCAACAATTCAAATCAGTCCGGTTCCCTACATGAGCAATAATTCATGTCAGTCTGGTACCCTAAATGAGCAATAATTCATATCAGTCCGGTACCCTACATGAGCAACAATTTATATCAGTCCGGTACCCTAAATGAGCAACAATTCATATCAGTCCGGTACCCGACATGAGCAACAATTCATAACAGTCCGTACCCTGCATGAGCAACAATTCATATCAGTCCGGTACCCTAAATGAGCAATAATTTATATCAGTCTGGTACCCTAAATGAGCAACAATTCATATCAGTCCGGTACCCTAAATGAGCAATAATTCATGTCAGTCTAGTTCCACAATTCATATCAGTCCAATTCCCTAATAAGGCAGCCATATATATTAACCCAGTTCCCTTAATGAGCAATAATCTATATCAGTCATGTTCCCTAAATTAGCAACAATTGAATGCTTGACTAAGTCAGTCAGGCAGATAGTTATACAGAACATTGTTGAAAAATTATTGAATGACCCGTGAATTCTTTTTTAAGCTTGGATAACAGGTTAACACAATGACATATGTATTTTTTTAATTTGAAAGAGGTTACAAAATATTGATCATTAACCATTATTTTCTTTCGCTATTGGATAATTTCTGCTATTGTCGACTCGACTGTATACTACGTCAGTAATTTTATATCGTATCTCTAGTTCAGTGTTTTCAGACCAAATATGTACCCAGTCTTTCAAACGTCATTTACTCGTCCCTTTTACATGCTGAATATCAAATTTTATTATTTTACTCCAACCTGGAGATGTACCCTCATTGTAACTATAAAAAATACGGTTTTAATGCGTGTTCTGCATTTTCCTCTCGTTTCTTATAGGTTGATACATGTGTGCATGAAAATGCAGGTATAACATATTTAATTGATGCTAATTAAAATTAAAAAAAAATAATAGTTTTTTTGTTTAAATTGTTATTTAGATTTAAAATATCTTGTCCGCATGATAAATGCACTTAGAATCGATGCTTCTTCAAAAACACTATAGCATAATTAGTTAGTTTTCGGGGGGGGGAACAGATCGAATCTAAGCACCAATTGAAAAGACGTTATACTAACGCAAATGTTCTGCAAATTAAAACTACTGGCGTCATAGGTGAAACAATAGCGACAAAAAAATCATGCGAGCTGCGTCGTTCCGGTTGGTTTAGACAGAAAGATGACGTCAACTGTAAATCTTGAGCAGCATTTAAACATACAACATTGTGTTAAAATTTGAATTTAGCTGTCAAAAGAATCTTTTTTTTTACATATGACATAAATAAAATGCACTTACATATAAGTCTACAAAATTGAATATAACCAATGTTATTGGTTTCGAATGCTGATATCCAATTCCCTTACCATTTTGGCGCCTGTCGATTTCGCTTGCTCCTTAAGTGAAAGGTATATCTGCATGCAAGGCGTTCCTATGACTTACTGGAATTGCTTGCGGCAGTTCAATCATCATTTGGATCGTTGCAAGAGTCAGGGTGTACAAAGATCCATTACAAGTTTGCAAGTTGGCATAGGACGTGTGTTGCGAATAGCGGCGAATACTTTGAAAACATTTGAAATCTTTAACGTTCGTTAACGTCACGGAATACGACAGAAGTGCGCCGCGGTATCTTACATGTGTAAATACAATTGCGAACAACTTTGTTTATTGATGTTATAATCACTTGGAATTGTGTACATTTGTTTTTACTATACTGGTTTATATTTGTATAATGTTTATTTGTGCTAAAATGTTTCGTTTTAATAAATGTATAAGACCTGTCCATGAACGTTTTTAAAAATGTATGGTATTAGATGCTTTTAATTAATGAAAAGCCGCATTTTGTATATGACCACAGTTTATCATATTTGTGCTTTTTGGTCAGTTGCCATAAATAAAAGGCCATTTTCTGTGAATGCATTTAATAAAATCTAATCCATTTATATAAATGAGATTCTATTCCTTCCAGTAACCAAGATGGTATGATGCACCACACGTTTCTTTTCTTTCCAATTGTTTTATGCTACATAATTTTACTCAAACATGGACGTGTACCCTAAGACTCAATGAGCCATGGTTCTAATAGGTCAAGTTGTGTTAAAAAAAAATCCGATTGAACCAGTTATATCAATAAAACACAACATTATCTTATTAAATTGTATATTGTTATTGTAATAACTACCTTTAACCATTTGTTTTCTTGAATGATGCCACTGGTTAATTCGCCGTGAGTAGAGTGGTAACGAAAAATATTGCGAAAACCGACTGTTGTGTGTCAATGAATTGTTATCAACCCAAGAAATGTATATTGCCATGAATCTTTAACACCGGGATTTTTCTGGAAGACATTGGTTCCGCAAATTGTCATTAGGCTAAACTATGTGTACCACGTGGCAAGGGAAACTACTTGCACGTGCCAACAATGGCGTATACTTATAAGATTGTCTGCACTAAAGCATAACGCAATGGTTGTCATCTTCAAGGGAAATAAGCCTTTTTTAATCTTTTTTATACTGAAATAACTTTCGGTTGTCTTACATTTATTATTCTGTGCCTGGAACATTACGTTCTATTGATAAGATTATATATTTGATAGCGTCGAATACTTTGAAAAACGTTGACATCTTTTGCGTTAACGCCGCGGTACCTAACATGTGTCAAGACAATTGCGAAAAACATTGTTTATTAATGATAAATTTATAATCGCTTGTAATTTTGTACAATTGGTTTTAATATACTGGTTTATATTTGTATAATGTTTCTGTTTGCTAAAATGTTTCTTTTTAATTAATGTATAAGACCTTTCTACGAATGTGTCTACTGCTGCTCGTCGTTACGTGACAAAATTAGGGTGCAATATTTTAAAACTGTAAGGCATTATATGTTTTTACTTAATTAAAAGCCACATTTTGTTAATGACCAAATGTATCATATATGTGTTTTGTGGTCAGTTGCCATAAAAAAGGCCATCTACTTTGAATGCAGTTAATGAAATCTAATCCATTTATATAAATAAGATTCTTTTCCTGCCACTTACCCAGATGTTATGATTTACCACAAGTTTCTTTTCTTTCCAATTGTTTTATGCTACATAATTTTACTCAAACATGGGTGTGTACCCTCAGACTCAATGAGCTATAGTTCTTTAAGGTCAGGCTGTGTTAAAGTAACATTATTACTAAAAAATCAACGGAAATTTCGTAAAGTATTTAGTAACATAATGTTACTAAATAAAAAAATCAATGTTCCTTAAAGCAATAAAAAAATCAAAGTCAGATGTGTTCTGGTAACATAGATGTTTGTAGATATAAAATGCACGTTTTTATTTTTTTTTTGTGCGCAAATAATTCCATTTTATAACGCCACACTGATATCTATCCATACGACACACGAACACTAACATGGTACCAATATAGTATTCTTGTGTCGTATGAATATATATAGTCGCGGTACATTAAAATGGAATTAATTGTGACACGAAAAATTAAAAACGTGCATTTTATATCTACAAACATCTATGTTACCAGAAAACATATCGTTTTGAAATTTTGAATTTGGCTATAAGGAATACTGATTTTTTATTGGGTAACTTTATTTTACGAACAACTTTACAAAATTTCCGTTATTTTTTTAGTATTAATGTTACTTTAATACAAATTCTGACTGAACCAGTTTTATCAATTAAACAAAAAATTATCTTATTAAATTGGATAAAATAACTACCTTTAACAAAAAATGGTAACGAAAACATTTCGCGAAAACAGATTGTTTTGTGTACAAGAATTGTTATCAAACGAGGACATGTGTGTGTCCATGAATCTTTTACACTGACATTTTTTTTCTGGAAGATATTGGATTTAGATTTATTACGGTATGGAATACATATACATGGATATCTAAAACAACATGTATAATACAAAAACGTAGTACACATGAGAATAAATAAACCATGACATGCACACCAACACCAAGGATAACACAAAAAGAGCGACTCTTATTTCCATTGTGGTCCTTTGTGCTGGTGGCATGACATAGAGAGCTTTTAAACTAACAAAAAGTAGCTTATAAACATTAACCTTATAATAAAGTTCATACTAGTAAAAAATGTTAAATGGACTGATATCACAGATAAATGACCTTAACTTTATTATCACAGTACAAATCAATATTTGGCATCTAGTATTCACAGAAGGGAATGGACTATACAGAAAAATAAAGAATTATAGTTATGGATATAAAGAAACTAAAAAATACTTGAAATTAAGACATAAACTTACACATTACGCAATGTCCTTAAAACATAAAAAATATAATTATAATTTAATATCAACTATATTGGTTCCACAAACTGTCATAAGGCTAAAGTATGTGTACCATGTGGCAAGGGAATCTACTTGTACGTGCCTACAATGGCGTATACGAATAAGATTATCTGCACTTATATATAACGCAATAATAAGTTTGTCATCTTCATGTGGCAAGGGAAACTACTTGTACGTGCCAACAATTGCGTATACGTAAACGAGTATCTGCACTTTAGTATAACGCAATTATCAGTGTGTCATCTTCATATGACAAGGGAAACTACTTGTACGTTCCTACAATGGCGTAAACGAATAAGATTACCTACACTAAAGTTTAACGCAATAATTATGGTGTCATCTACATGTCGCAAGGGAAACTACTTGTACGTTCCTGCAATGGCGTATACGCATAACGCAATGCCAATGCTTTGTTTGTCATCTTCAAGAGAAATAAGCCTTACCTTTTTCACACTCTAATAACTTTCGGTTGTCAAACATTAATTATGTTGTGCCTGGAACATGATTTTATATTGATAAGATATAGATTTTATAAATGAAATGTTCAATACATTTTTTAAGAATTTAATGCACACATACACACACACGCACACACCAACACGCACACACACAAACACACACAAACCACACCACACCACACATCACCTTAATTACGGCGGAAGGACATGTAGTATTACCCCTGTCCGTGTTTGTGTCAGGCTCATAACTTTGTCGTGCGTAAAGGGAATTTTGAAACAAATTGGCAACAGATGGTCAAGAGGGTGTGTCGCGTGCACCAGCCATGCCGGTCGCTAAGATGTCGGTGTTTACTGTTAAAGTTTGAACATATTTTATATAGTGCCCAGACCATAACTTTATTCTACGTGCATTATGGGATTTCAAACTAAATTGGCAAAAATGATTAGCATATTAAGACGACGCGTCACGTGCACCAACTTGGGCTGGCGTTTGCTTAAGTCAATGTCAAATTAGAAAATAGGCATGATGTGTTAAAACCGTTACACAGATACACCCCATCTATTTACATTCGTTAAAACTTGGAAACTTTCTGCCAAAACACACTCCTTATTGTGTCCAATGACATTTAGCGAGGACGTCTGTGTTATATGTGCACATTCTAGTTTTATATCAATTAACCAAAAGCAATCACAAATATGAACATATTCAGATCTAAAAAAAATCAGTTTCATGAAAAAAAAGAAAGAAATTATATGTAGTAAATATTTTTTTTTAAGTTAACGTGTTGTGTTTGCGAATGTTAATTTTGCCATATTCAGGTTGTACTTAATGTTCCCATTTTAGACTGATGGGTACCTTAAATAAGTTTCAAAGATTCAAATAAAAGATTCAGATTGTTTTGCGTAAATATATTTCGTTGAATTACACACCGGAACTATACATGCATTAGACATTTACATATTTCATTTATGTTTCGAAACATTCTTCAAAGAAATGAAGATATAAATAAATTCATAAACAAGTACCAATTGACTTGGTCGTTATACCTTAAGGTATTTTGTTACTAATTGATTGAAACAAAACCAATAAGACGCCGGAAACACCATGCCCCTAACTGTCGATCAGTTCATTGGCGTCACGTGTCTAAATTAAATAAAACACATATACATATAACTTGTTTACGTAGTGTTTTCATTGAAACATAACCAAAAAGGCACCGGAAACACCATCCCCCCTAAATGTTGATCAGTCGATTGGCGTCACGAGTCTAAAATATATAAAATACATATACATATACCATGTTTACGTTGTGCGATCGGAAGTTGTTTGGTGTATTGTCGAAATAACAACATTCATCCCAGCCAATCCGTGATTAAGAATGAATGAATTTATTGGAAATCGCTTTGCGAAAACATATTTTTCTTTAGTCACGTGTTTTGCTAAAGGCAATGTTATGTTTTCCGTGTATCGTGTTTCATTATCTTGAAATTAAGTTTGTTATTAGTTAGATACCAAATTAAAAACAGAATGTTATCCATAATATCATTGGTATCTGTTCATTTGTTCCCCTTTGCATATAAGCGACATGAGAAATTAAAATTGGAGTTCAGATTGTTTGGACTAACATGGTTAATATTAAGGTTACATGCTCCTTGGTCGTTTCAATCAAAAATATATATCCATTATTGGTTATTCAACGTTAAGTTTTGTTTTTATTTTGTATTGTTTTGACAATCATCAACAGCAACATCAAAACTAATTTAACACAAATCAAAGCGCTTTATGACATCATAATTTATGCTTCCACAACTGATGCAAGTCAATATATAATACTGGCAGTCTGGCACACAATCACATTTTCAAATCACTTTGAACGGTCTTTTTCCTTCAAACGAAAACTTGGTTATATTCGTGATATGCAAAACCGTGTGATAACTTGTGGTTTTTAATTACATTTTATTTTAATTAGCCGATGCATAATACAACTGTGTTGGTGATGTTTGTTTTTTATTAGCAAAATTTCGGTGAGTCTATAATGAGACAATATACATTTATAGTATGCTGCACTAAAGACGAGATTGCATGAACGTGTGTGTTAAATATCTAAGACAATATACGAGGAATTAAAAAAAAAAAAAACATCGTTGACGTTTTATATCATAAACACCCAAAGAAACCCCGTATGTGTAGTGTTGCCAATTCTGATGATTCCTGATGAATTATATTGTTATATAAATACAACAAAATCAACAGAGCTTGAAAAGAGGCCTCGTGTCAATCAAAAGAAAAGAATATATGATTTGGACCTAAATGACGCTTACATGTTCTGACTATGTTACAGCACCATAACTACTCAAAATTAACAAAAATTTCGCGCGATATTTTTTTAAATAAAGTTTAAAACTTAAAAATCAGTGTTCCATTTAGAAATTTCCGAAATTTCAACGCCAGATGTGGCCTGGTAACATAGATGTTTGTAGATATAAAATGCACGTTTTTATTTTTTTGTGACACAGTTAATTCCATTTTGTTTTCCCGCAAATATATCTATTCATACGACACGTGAAAACTAACATGGTACCATTTTAGTGTTCTTGTGTCGTATGAAAAGATATATTTGCGGGAAAACAAAATGGAATTAACTGTGTCACAAAAAAATAAAAACGTGCATTTTATATCTACAGACATCTACAACACCAGACCACATCTGGCGTTGAAATTTCGGCATTTGCTATATGGAACACTGATTTTTTTTAACTTTATTTTACGAAATACTGTAAGAAAATTTCGTTGATTTTGAGTAGTATGGGGGCTTTAATATCATGAAGTGCTACAGTCATAAAACTACACTTTCAATATCAGGCATCATTCAAGTGCTACGTGGTCATTCTGTGAACGTGGTCGTTCAAAAAATACAAATGCGCTATCGAATGAATTTCGCGGCAAAACTAAATTAACAGACCTAAAACGAAATATAGATATACACTATTTGATTACACAGTTTGCATCTACCTTACTCATATTACCAATAATGCCCATTTTCGTGAACATTCTAAGTCAAAGCTACGTATAGAGATCGCTTAAACATGCCAACGCAGGAAACAGTGTTCTCTCCCTTTCCTTACGGGTAAATGTAACGTTTGTATAACGTTAAGTCACCTCAATACGTTCAATCTAAAGACTTTCTCGATAGGTTGGTTTCATCAAAGGACGGGGGAGAGCCAAACATCTGTAGCAAGATCTTGATGATCATTAGAACTTCTATTTTTGTCTCATTGACGCATTTATGTATTCATATGGGACCGGTATTTCATTAAAATGATATCAAACATCTAATGGCTAATTCATATCTTAGATGTTTCTTTTTTAAATGCAAGATTATGTTGTTTCAAACAAGTTTCAACCAACTGTACGTCATGAACTCGTGGCTTTCCTAAATTCATAGAAAGGATTTTGTTATTAAGTATGTTTCTTTGTGATGTATTTTGTATACATGACAAGGAAACCTTAAACGATATGGCGACCAAGCCCACACACATCAAATACATTTGCTAATAATTTCATTGGCCACGAAGTATTATTGACATTATCGATTGATTGGCTTTCCTCGAATTGAAAAAACTATTACCGGGACGCCGAAAACATACGTAAATGCTATAGGTGTGATAATTGGAGTGGCTTCCTATTAATCGATTATTTAAAGAGTCAGTTACAACTAGTCGGTCATTCGACTTGGAAAAAGTGAGTTTATACATTGTATATGATTGAATATGATTGTATATGATTGAAAACAATAATTGTAATAAAGTTTAAATTAATATAGAAAATCACTAAAACAAAGCAATTTCGAATTTCGCTGATTAATTTAAGCAAGTTATGATAATATAATTTAAAGTGATATTGTAAATGAAACATGAACGATTTAGCTATCCGTTAAAATATATTGTGTACACTTGATCTTAAACGTATGATAAATCTTAGATAAATTAGAATGTGATATCCATCGACTTTCGTATAAACGTGTATAATTATAATATGTTATATTAATTTCCTTTCACAGCGTTCAATCAAGAACAAACATGAAATTATTCGTGCTGGGATCGCTGTGCGTGTTGAGCGTGATTGCCATGGTTTCCTCCACGGCAATGTACGGGGGTTATCCCTATGGCGGCGGTGTTAGCTACGGTGGTGGCTATGGATACGGCATGGGAGGTGGCATGGGGGGAGGCGGCGGTGGCGGATTCGGAGGCATCTTTGGCATGCTTATTTTCTGTAAGTGCATTATTTCTTCTTTTTTTTGTTAATGTTGTTTATACTTGTTGTGTGTTTCTGCGTCTCTACAGTTACACTATGGCTCTTTAGTTTCGTTACGAAGAACACACGTTAGGTGGGTTCAACACAGTTGTAGATACCAGGCTGTATTTCTCATTATTATGAACTTTCATACCTGTTTTACATAATTATAACATTATAACAATTTCAACATGCCATTGAAATATGATAAATACTTGGCCAATTTCATTTATGGATTGCTTCTTGTTTTTGTATCATATTTCCGAGTATGAATCCACGTACGCCTCATTTGTGTATGTATACTGTATATATGAGGGGGTTTAATGCACGTGCGTAACGTGTCGTCCCAGATTAGCCTGTGCAGTCCGCAACTATTCGAAAGTCTCTTCTTAGCAAAATTCCAGTTTAGGCGGAAAGTGTCGTCCCTGATTGGCCTATGCGAACTGCACAGGCTAATCTGGGACAACACTTTACGCACATGCGTTAAACCCCATTTTCTCAGAGCGCGTCTCATATCTTTATAAATTTTGTCTTGCAGTGTTTGTGTTCATCATCATCATCAACCTTTTGTTCGGTGGTGGTAACGGGGGCGGACTTGGATTCGGCGGCAACAACAGAGGAAACAACAAAGGAAACAACAACTACTAGAAACTGGTAACCGTGCAAAGAACTTTATTAACGCAAACTGCCCACCATAGTTCATATTTAGTTTAAATCTATTTATTTAAGCTCTTTTGCATTTGAAGTACTCACTACTTATTTGAAATGCTCTCGAGTCCGTTTCTTTGGACTTGGTCCAGTACTTGGTGTCTTTGGGGGGATCTAAAGAACGCTCCCACAGTGGGTTACGAACCCGTGACCTCCAGGTCGCTAGGCGGACGCAATACCCACTACGCCACGGCGACCTTATTGTCCTTCATAGTTCATATTTAAAATCACATTATTAGATCTTCATTTTTGCCAAGGAACTTATTTATGATGATGCGAATTCAAACTCAAACAAACTCAAACAATTGTATTTAAGTCAATAGAGGCCACCGGCCGAATAATGCACAATATACACAAACAATATACAATCACATAGTTGCCTTGTAACTACTTGTAACTAACTTACTTACTTTTTACTTACCTTGTAACTAAATAGATACTTATACATACACAGTCATGAATTGATGTTGTTTAACAGATGGTATACAAAAGTTGTGACTGTATGTGTAATATTATCATTTGTTGATCCCATTCATGAATACAAATCAGATACTGAATCCACCACCGTACCAATAATAAAAGCATGTGAGTTGTTCGTATTAACAAACATATCTATAGTTGTCATAAATTATTAACCTATTTATGCCTAGCGTCTAGAAAAAAGGCCTTGGCAAACAGCGTAGATCCAGATGAGACGCAGCATGATGCGGCGTCTCATCAGGGTCTGCGCTGTTTGCTTTATGGAATTTCTGTAAGAAATATTCTAAATATAGAAATAAATATACAAGACATCCCTAATTTTGGAAATAAATTGATCCAATTTAGAAGGATGGGAGAATCCACTCGACATAAATGGGTTAAACATGACTTGAACCATGATACATAATTATGTGCATGTTATGCTTGTTATGGTATTTATGTTATTAGTTTTCATTTATTTGCCGGTATAAATTAAATCGATATTATGTTGTTGTTGTTATTTTTGTTAATTGTTTTTTTTTTTCAAAAAGATTATTTTTTTTTTGCAGATTGACCAGCTTCGTGAAAACCATGCGACACGATTTATAGAAGAAAGAACGTCTATTATGTATGATACCATGTAAAACTATGTATCAATATTAAATACGAGCATCCCAAAAACTGTTTTGAGTTGTTTGTTGCTTTCTTTTTCGATCATGGAAACATATTAAACCAAAACAAAATATATTCAAGAAACTGAAATAAGCAAGATGACATTTGTAAACGTGAAACTCGCTAAATGGTCTGTCGATAGACACCGTAAATGCTGTTTGATAGTTGATTTGCTATACGGCCACCGGCAATTGTATATACATAAACACATACTAAATGCATATAGGTATAATATCAATGTGAATACACATTGTTCAATAGCGATACAGCAAAACAAGTGCTTAAGTGAACAACATTTTACGCCTTTCGAAGGCATAGGCAATATACATGGCACTATTTCGTATACTGATTTCATCACAAGAGGCCAAAGCGTTATTAACCCATGTATGCCTAGCGTCTAGAAGAAATGGCCTTGGCAAACAGAGCAGACCTAGACGAGACGCCGCATGATGCGGCGTCTCATCAGGATCTGCGCTGTTTGCTTAAAGGAATTTCTGTAAGAAATATTCTAAATATAGACATAAATATACTAGACATCACTAATTTTGGAAATACATTGATTCAATTTAGAAGGATGGGTAAGTCCAATAGGCATAAATGGGTTAAGTTGTTCGAACACACCGATACTCTCACTCAGTTGGTCGCGCTTATTTGTGTCGTGTTCTGAGAAAACTGGGCATAATGCTTGTGCGTAAAGTGTCGTCCCAGATTAGACTGTGCAGTCCGCACAGGCTAATCCGAGACGACACTTTCCGTCTTAACTGGATTTTCGCTAAGAAGAGACATCATTTAAACGAAAAATTCCATAAAAGCGGAAATTGTCGTCCCTGATTAGCCTGTGCGCACTGCACAGGCTAATCTGGGATGACACTTTACGCACATGCATTATGCCCAGTTTTCTCAGAACTCAACTCATTTATGTGCACGTCTAACGGCCACAAAAATACACTCAATTCGATCAACAATATGCAAAGTTAATAGTAAAATATGACACTTAGTTGTAATATCATCGTTAAGATACAATGCTATAATAACACATTACTTTCAGTAGGTACATTTATATACATTTATAATGGTGACAACAATGCACTCTCTTTTTTTGTTATTCTATCTTAATTCTTTCAAAACAAATTTTAAAAAACGTGTTACATTACATAAATTAGCAGTACAATCATTTGTCACAAAAACAAATAAATAATCATATAAAATGTTTTTAAAAATGAAAAAGATGTTATGCCCTTATATAATGAAGTGGTATTAAATGAGTAGGCTCTTCTATAATGATAATTTATTTGCCTAGCTTTCGAAAAATGGGTTCGTTTAACTATTAAAAGGGAATAAAATTACACCAACCAACATTACTGAAAACGTTCATACTTTATTGTGTCCATGTGTGATTGTTTCTTCTATTTGATTTCGTTTTCGAGGGACATTATTAAACTCATTTATTTAAGGCACACTTTGTTCATTTTTACATTTAAATATATATAATATTGTCAAAATATAATAAGAAAAAAAAATCATGCAATATGAATTTGTTTTGCTGAGAGTTTTAATATTATGGAATGATATGTGTCGTGTTCTGTGAAAACTTGGCATAATGCTTGTGCGTAAATTGTCATCCCAGATTAGCCTGCGCAGTCCGCACAGGCTAATCAGGGACGACAATTTCCGCTTTTATGGAATTTTTTGTTTAAATGATGTCTCTTCTTAGGGGAAATGCAATTTAGGCGGAAAGTGTCGTCCCTGATTAGCATGTGCGGACTGCACAGGCTAATCTGGGACGACACTTTACACACATGCATTATGCCCAGTTTTCTCAGAACGCGACACATATGAACAGAGAAAATGACTGGAGCACTGATGGAAGTGCTAGCACTGTATATTTTGGTCTAATCTAGGCATGGCGCTAAGCCAAGGTACAGCCAATCACACGATGCTTGTTGCTATGCAGACCTCACCAAAAACTTGTGCGATAAAACCATATATACAAGGAATAATACAGCTTACTGTTGTCAAGTAAATGCTGCTTTTCCAATGTCCAAACTGGTTGGGTACGATTTGGCCGCAAGCAGTAGTTCAAGAATAAGATTCGACTAGCTTAATTAATTTTCTTTTAATATTCAGTAGTGATGGGCTGATTAATCATTTCGTCATATAATCATAGGACGATCAGTACCATGACGTGACGATAAAGATAGAAAATATTAATCAACGAACATTGTTCATGCTATGAAAACACAAGAACTCATTGAAATAGAGTTTTTTAGTTCAAAACAACTCAATTTATTATATATATATATATATCTCTTTTTCCTTATTCGTGCAATTTAATGCTTGACTGAAACGGTATATTTACAATATAATACATGTCAAGTAGGATGTATACAATCAGTTAACATTCTAGTATTTTATATTTTAAGAATAATTATGATGCGTTTTGGCCGTTCTTGTTTCAACTTATATCACAACACATAAGTTTATATTGCAAGTAGAACAAAACTTATATCAAACGAAATATTCATACTGAACACTAAACAAAACACATTAAATTCGTCAGAATTAATCGATTGAGCACCCACTTTGTCGCTTATTAATCAACAAATATTTTGAGTTTTGAGTGTTTAATCAAACCTTTAATATTCAGTCAACTGGCTTGCTCGGCAGCAGCAGCGTCCTCTCTTAAAACGTTTGTATTTCGAAGTTCGAGAGGTCCTTCCTGATACTGCATCATGTGCGGACCCGGATTGTGTCCAGCACTCCTTCCTAAATAACTTTCTGGACTTGAAAAGTAGATTTGAAACACTTTGATCAAGATGAAGTGTGTATGTGAAAAGATTTACATTTTCATAGAAAAAAGTATTCACAAACTATTAGCGGTAACAGTTTTGCTAAAGAATAGCTATAATAGTGTTCTGAAAAAAAAATGAATTAAAAAATAACAGCAAAATATAAATAATCGCCCTTCCGCATTTCCAAAACGAATTCCCCTTTCCCGGAGACATGTGAGTTTGGTTGGGGGTCAGCATACTGGACGGTTGAGGTTTCCTCCGGGTGCTCCGGCTTCCCTCCCCAACCCACTACCACACCCAATAGAAAATCTTTCAGTAAGAACTAAATAGATTGACATTGCAGCAAAATTCCTCCAAACGTTTGTGACTCTAGTAAAGTTAATTAGGAATGAGTGCTGGGACACACTCCGGGTCCACACATAATGAAGCTCTTGGCGCGGAAGGACCTAGTCTTAGAAATACAAACACACACACGCACACATATCCAGAATACATTGTCATTAAAGTTTAGACGAATAATCTGGGTCGACACTTTACGCACATGCATTATGCCCAGTTTTCTCAGAACATGACACACGTTTTGACGTTTGCTTAAAAAACTGATAATTGTATTACATCGATAGCTAAAAATACAATCTTCGGAATAATACTTACAAATAGTGTATGTTTCATACATATCCAAAAGCAATTATATTGATATTCTGGCATCGAAAAAACAGATATTAGGGTGTTCTTTTATTATGCATGCACAATATGCACACTAAAAGCAGAATTATGTCTGATATCAAGCTGTTATTACACGTGCGTTGTTAATCCCAATGGCATATTGACCGGAAGCTCTTGAATGAATTTTGTTTTGCACTTTCACCCATTTATGCCGAGTGGACTCTCCCATCCTTCTAAATTGGATCAACTTATTTCCAAAAATTAGAGATGTCTTGTATATGTATTTCTATTTTTAAAATGATTCTCACAGAAATTCCTTTAAGCAAACAGCGCAGATATGATGAGACGCCGCATCATGCGGCGTCTCATCTGGGTCTACGCTGTTTACCAAGGCCTTTTTTCGAGACGCTAGGCATAAATGGGTAAATGTCAGCGTTATGAAAAAGAAACAAGGGACATGTTTTTTAAAGAGTGGGGTATAAACATGGAAGGAGGCAACATACTTTTGAAGGTGGGGCATAAACAATATAGTTCAGATCATTATAATTATGTCAACACATCACAACATGTAAGATACTTGTATTGTTATAGCATTTCTTTATTTACATTCTTTTTTTTTTCAATCAATAAAAACGTCTTTCTTATGAAGAATATATTATTGAAAGGATGTGTTTGTTTCTTTTCCCATCTGTTAAGCCTTTATGTTGTTTTTTATAGCTAAATAGATACAGGTACTCATAATATCAAGAGCCCAACACCCTTGGCAACTAAGACACGATAATCTTATTTCTATTTAAGAACGCATCATATGTTTATGCTTCTCGTTTGTAGCAACAGGAATTTGTTTTTATTTTAAGTGTAGATATATGATTGTGCAATTTACTAATGTTATTAATACAACACTCTTAACCCATTTATGCCGAGTGGATTCTCCCAACCTTCTAAATTGGATCAATTTATTTCCAAAATTAGGGATGTCTAGTATATTTATTTCTATATTTAGATTATTTCTTACAGAAATTCCTTTCAGCAAACAGCATAGACCCTGATGAGACGCCGCATCATGCGGCGTCTCATCTGGGTCTACGCTGTTTGCCAAGGTCGTTTTTCTAGACGCTAGGCATAAATGGGTTATGGAGTAAACGGATACCACGGTTAGGGATCATATGTTGGCTTGTTTCTAAAACTCTATTGATCAAAATGATTTAATCCTATAAATTTCCGACTGTATAATGACTGCAAAATATATGTTATAAATAATGTATTATAAAAAGCAAGTGTTTATACCCAGACATGCTTGGTGGACAACGTTGATAGTTTAGAAGTTTTCCATAAACATCTTATACTTTCTTCTTGCAGTGGATAAATATAGAATAAACCTCTTTAATACAATTTTACCAGATATTAAATATCTGTTTTAATTGTTTATCTATTTTTGACATGTTTTACCTTAATTGGGACTTTTAAAAAGATACAGAGACATATCATCATATAGTTTAATATTCTGAGAATTGTCATGCAATTCCAGAAAGAAGACGTTTTGTTAGCTGTGAAAGGCCAGATGTAATAGTAATATACAAACAAAACATTCTTATATGTTGTAAATAAGAATCTTCCACCAACTAACGCCAACATTGTGGGTTTCAAAACGATGATAAAAGCAGGTTTATTTTCATCATAATTATCAATCCCTTGACCGGTTTGGCCGTTGGGGGGGGGAATGAGTGACGACGGAACAGAAATCCTCTTCAAGTCAGGTCTGTTGTGTGCTGCTGAGAGTAATTCATCCATGGGAAGGGATTTACAGTTTTTTCTATGACGGCCTCGACGTCTACCTCGCTCTAGCGTGCCCTGGAGAACAGTCTTGCACAGAGAGTCGTGCCTGGTGACGTGTTCAAACCAAGCCAGCTTTCGTCGCGTGACGGTCGCCAGTAGGAGCTGATGTGGACCAACAAGTATTGCAGGCATGTTCCGGACGTACTCGTTGGCCTTGTGCTCCGTGTAGGAGATGCGGAGCAGTTTCCGGAGACATTTGTGTTTAAATGCCTATATCCTGGGCTCTGTGTCCACGTGAAGCGTCAAGGTCTCGCAGCCGTAGAGTAAAATGGAGACTACGAGGGACTTGTAGAGCCTGTACTTGGTGGGGAAGCTGATGGAACTGCTTGTCCACAACCTGCTCAGTCTGGCCATCGCTGCGGTCGGCATGGCAATTCTTATTCGGACCTCAGCGGTACTGGTACCATCCTTGAACATGGTTGCTCCCAAGTACTTGAAGCTGGTAACTTCTCCTAGCTTCTTGCCGTTCATGGTGATGTCTGCACTGGTGTTGGTCGTGCTGTTCATCATGGTCTTAGACTTTTCCGTGCTGACCTTCATCCCGATTGCTCCTGCTCTTTCATATAGTTTGTTGGTGTGATCTTGAAGTTCACTGCTGGTTCCACACATGAGGTCAAAGGCATCAGCGAATCTCAAGTTGGTGATGGGTCTTCCACCGATGGAGATAGAGGTGTGGTGGTCATGGAGAGTCTCATGAATTATCTTCTCAATGAAAATGTTGAACAGGACGGGAGAGAGCAGACATCCTTGACGGACACCCACTGATGTAATGAAGAAGTCCCTTGCTGTCCGTTGAGAAGTACTGCGCTGTTGGCGTTTCCGTAAAGTTCTTGAATGACTTTCACCAGCCCTTCGTCAATGTTGAATCCTTTCATAGTTGTGGAAGAGTTCACGTTCGCGTTGCAGGTGTTTTTCAATGATGACTCTGCATTTGAAGATCTGTTCCACTGTGCTTCGCCCAGCTCTAAATCCAGACTGCTATTCGGCCAGCAATTCCTCTGCCTTACTTTTCAATCAATTAAGGATGATGCGTAGCGTGACTTTGCTGGGATGACTGATGACGCTAATGGTGCGGTAATTCTCGCACAACTTGAGATTGCCTTTTTTCGGTAGGGGTATGACCATTGACTGGGTCCATCCAGTTTAATTAATTAATTTTAATAAATTTGTTTAATGGTTTATTTTAGACTTGTTCAAATGCATATAGAAGATATATTACTTTTCGCAACTGTATAAGTAAATAACAGTTATATTTATTTTATTATAAAACTTGTTTTCATAGTGTTTGCATATGAAAGGAAGCTTTTCATAAAATAAATAGCTTAACATAGATACAAACTCGTTGTACAAATTATTACAAACTATCCAATGAAATATACTGTACAAAATGAAGGATATCCCTATGGTTAGTTTTGTTTCTAAATATTCTAGTCTTAAAGCTTTGCGATGTGTCACATGACTTCCGGACGATGTATATGCGTATTACTTTTTAGTGTGTCACATGACTTCCGGACGATGTATATGCGTATTACTTTTTGGTGTGTCACATGGTTTCCGGAGAATGTACATGCGTTTTACTTTTTGGTGACGCACGAGGTTGTGACTCCACGTATTTTGTTACACCAAAACAACCCTTTCATGTCTTCATTTTCGGGAAATGAAACTTAAATGTCTTGTTTAGACATTTGTCATAATGTAAAGTAATAAGGTCCAATAACAAACATAACATATGAATTTCTCAAAAAGTTGATTCTGAAATATAGAAATATTTAAGCCAGTCACAATGAAACATGCAAATATAAAGAAATTTACTTATTATAGCAGATGTATACTTGCATGTTAACAAACATAAATGTATTTAATAGTCATACATATTATTTGTTATGATTTTCATATGTGTTCTTCTTTTAATTGTATTATGATAAACAGTCTTGGCCATATTTGTTTTGTATATATGTACTTGGCTAAAGGCAGAATGCCGGATTGCCAATAAACTTTGAAGTATAGACATGAATTTGTCTTACTTTACCTTTTGCATATCAATCAATCAATCAATCAAGCAAAGGACTGGTCGACATTAGTCGTATGACGCACATACAAGAGGACGGACGGATATGATAAAAAAAAAAATATTTATTACGTAGATGTGTGCTTCCGTCTGTATCAACCATACAAATTAGATAAAACAGATATAAAAAAGATAAAGGATGAACGGGAATGTTACTTGAAACAGAATAGCGCTCTAGGCGTTGGACATCTGGATGGGAATGAAACATACGATCGACACTATTTAAAGGCATTCTGCCTTGGCAATTTGGAAGGGACACAGCAAGAAAGGCATCCAAACCGTGAGTATAATTTTATCTTGCCATGTTTAGAATGATAGACAAATTGAGTCGTGTTCTGAGAAAACTGGGCAAAATGCATGTGCGTAAAGTGTCGTCCCAGATTAGACTGTGCAGTCCGCACAGGCTAATCAGGGACGATACTTTCCGCCTAAACTGGATTTTCGTTAAGAAGAGACATCATTTAAACGAAAAATTCCATATAAGCGGAAATTGTCGTCCCTGATAAGCCTGTGCGGACTTCACAGTCTAATCTGGTTGACAATTTACGCACAAGCATTATGCCCAGTTTTCTCAGAACGCGACACATTAATGCAATTTAATTTAAAACACCAACAACAAACATTAAGTTATAACAATTGAACATAATTGCGGTGAAAATTGAAAACAATTGTTTAGTGTTTATAGTCTTTCGTTATTGATTTTATAGTTAACATATTTCGTCATAAGGGCAAAGTCGTACTGTACTTATCACATCATTTAATTTGCAATTTTCTCTTTCAGGATACTGTGATATACAGAAAAGATCCAATCATGAGGGTATTTTTGATCGGTTCGTTGTGCGTGATCAGCACGGTGCTCATGGCATCCGTCATTGCAAGCCCTGGATACATGGATATGTATGGGGGTGGTTACGGGGGTGGCGGTGGGATGCCCGTTGGATACGGCAGTTACGGATACGGAGGCGGAGGAATGGGTCTAGGCGGTGCTGGCGGCGGCGGAGGAATGGGTGGAATTTTCGGAATCCTCATCTTCCGTAAGTACAGGCGTGAACAGTTGTTTATTATATATGTTTCATTTTATGGTTTGTACGATTGTAAATTACAGGTATTTCAGTTGTTACCAGAAAATAATGTTGGCGTTAACCGGTGAAGCGTAGTTTAGAACACTTCGCGCACACATGTGTACTTGGATTTTAATAT
>VMBQ01001079.1:0-12794 GCA_007657795.1 Dreissena rostriformis | reverse complement strand
TAGTATCTCGTGTTGTACAATGGTGGTCACTCTAGTATCTCGTGTTGTACAATGGTGGTCACTCTAGAATCTCGTGTTGTACAATGGTGGTCACTCTAAAATCTCGAGTTGTACAATGGTGGTCACTCAAATATCTCGTTTTTTACAATAGTGGTTGCTCAAGTATCTCGAGTTGTACACTGGTGGTCACTCTATTATCTCGTGTTAAACAATGCTGGCCACTGTAGTATCTCGTGCTATACACTGGTGGTCACTCTAGTATTTCGTGCTGTACAATGGTGGTCACTCTAGTATCTCGTGTTGTACAATGGTGGCCACTCTAGTATCTCGTGCTGTACAATGGTGGTCACTCTAATATCTCGTGTTGTATAATGGTGGTCAGTCTAGTATCTCGTGTTGTACATTGGTGGTCACTCTATTATCTCTTGCTGTACAATGGTGGCCACTCTAGTATCTCGTGTTGTACAATGGTTGCCACTCTTGTATCTCTTGTTGTACAATGGTGGTCACTCTAGTATCTCGTGCTGTACAATGGTGGCCTCTCTTGTATCTCGTGTTGTACAATGTTGGTCACTCTAGTATCTCGTGCTGTACAATGGTGGCCACTCTAGTATCTCGTGCTGTACAATGGTGGCCACTACAGTATCTCGTTTTGTACAATGGTGGTCACTCTAGTATATCGTGTTGTACAATGGTGGCCACTCTAGTATCTCGTGCTGTACAATGGTGGTCACTCTTGTATCTAATGTTGTACAATGGTGGCCACTCTAGTATCTCGTGTTGTACAATATTGGTCACTCTAGTATCTCGTGTTGTACAATTGTGGCCACCCTAGTATCTCGTGTTGTGCAATGGTGGCCACTCTAGTATCTCGTGCTGTACAATGGTGGCCACTCTAGTATCTCGTGTTGTACAATAGTGGCCACTCTAGTATCTCGTGTTGTACAATGGTGGCCACTCTAGTATCTCTTGTTGTACAATAGTGGTCACTTTAGTATCTCTTGTTGTACAATGGTGGCCATAGTAGTATCTCGTGTTGTACAATGGTCGTCACTCTTTTATCTCGAGCTGTACAATGCTTGTAACTCTAGTATCTCGAAAATGTTATTGAAACTCGTAACGTACAAAAGAACCCACACTATAAATGTGTGCTAAATATTTGTGCCCCTTCTCAAAACTGATCATGTGATATATAATATACTATTTAAACTCTCGCTAAACAATATTGCTGACTTTTGAAAACGTGTTATGCACAATGATTACCACTCCATAAACCACTATATAACGTGTGCTGTATCCCCTGCTCAACATTTAAACTCATTTATAGAATTGCAATCTTTGAACTCGTTTTGTACAAACAAAGCTCACTATAACAATGGAGTTGCTTTTACTTGTTTCGCTCGTCAATCATGAAATGCCTTTTGTATTTCTTTGTTTAAATCCAACATAGAGTGCGTCATTTAGCATTGTCCTTTTCCGTCTGTTCGTCCGTACATTCGTCCAAACGTTGGTGGCGGCCTCAACTGGTCTATAATGGTTGGGCGATGCAAACATCCGTTAACTAAAACATGTGTTTTGAATGGATTTTCAATGCGACCTGTTTGGGTGGCATTGAGGGCCTTCGATATGTTCTCCAGTATATAAATTCGTACATACTGAATAAAACAACAACATTCGTTGTTTAAGGGACTAAAGTCAAACAGTTAAATCAGCAATTTCAAAAAACGGTTGGTATAGTTTGTTTTCGGTGTATTTGTTACATCGTTAAAGTATATTGGTTGTCATTGCAATCACACTCGGCAAGTTGGAGTTTAACCTTGACTCAATAACAATTTTATTTTTAAACCGCAGTGGGTTCAGTAGTATCGGGTATCATCCGTAAATGAGACTAATCACTGTTTACTGAATAATACAAAATATATTGTACCAAAACGACACGTGTCGTTAGAAACAAAACGCATTTTTATCATGTTTTCTGTGTTTGTAGCAACACAGAAAACATGATAAAAAGGCGTTTTGTTTTCTGATCATTTGGCAAAGACAACGCTGAAGTGTTTATGTGTAATGCCTAGCCCGTTACTGTTTATGTTTGCGATGACAACGAAGGGAATGTCCGCAAACGGGGATGTGACACAGTACATTTGAATTAAAACACACTTAATTTGAATATGTACTAAAGTCTGACGGTGAACGGAGCGTTAAATGACACGATAAATGCTTTCATCATTTGCAAAATATTTAATGCGCTTAATCAGATGCCATATTGAGATACGTGAGACCTATTTATTGTCGGCTGACAGCTGTAATTATGGTCGCTTGATTACATTAGGCAAACAAGGCTTCATTGAGCGCACATAGCTTTGTGTACTAAAATTAAATACCTTCATGCACATTTTACTTCAATTCCAAAGATAAACGATGTGAACAGAAGCACATTATGCAAATACGAATTTTAATTGCATCCTCTACCGAAGTATGAAACATGAGAGACTCAATACAAATTCAACATCTGCCTTCTATTATGCATTAAACGAACCCGTTAAAGATATAAAAAGCATAATTTTGTATAGTCCTTAAATATGCGGTTGATAAGAATCTAGTGTCATAAATTACTTGCACCATACATATTTTTGAATACCAGGGCCTTGATATCGAACCAAAAGTAAACCAAAGAATCAACATTAACTAACAATGATTAATGACAATCATTTACAAACCCACAAAGGCCATACAATTAACAACATAATATTTCAAAATAGCCACCATTCATTAGGCAGACTGGTTCTTCAGTTAACGTCTGGCGCTCTTATCTCGGGGATGATCGAGGGATAATCGGTTGGAAGACCCACATGGAAATAAAGGCGTAATCGCTATATCTGATTTCAGAATTTTTGATTTTTATTTGAACCAAGTTCGTCATACCGAACCCCCGTAGCTTCGAGTCGTCCGGATACCATTAAGACATACAGGTAATAACAAAACGATCTATACAACAAGTTAGAAATTAGACAACCGCGCGAATGTTGGTATAATATACGATATTCCGATAGAGCCACTCGTTGTAAAGCAAAGTCGAACTACCGTTTTATTGGAACCTCGCAGTGTGACCTCGCATCGTGACGTCACAATCCAGCATCGCAATTCTCACATTCAATCTTTCAATTACAAATACAAAAACAAGATATTTAGAGAGTAGATCGCGAAATCGCAATGAATACAATGCGACATACCGGAACAGTGATGCGAATTTTATAAATATATTGATAACGCGATATCGCATCGTGGTTTCGTGATCTCAACTAAGCATAGGTCGAACACGTGATGTTTATTAAGTACATATCATTAAAATTTACATACTTTAAGGGATGTATGATTAAAATTACCACGTTTGCGGACAAAACAACAAAACTTTAGTCAAATATCTTTATCTTGATATTATCTAGTAATTAAAAAGATGTATCTGCAAAGATAATGTATTAATTAAAATTACACACGCTTGAGAAGCTTTTTGTATATTGGCGAAGCCACAGCCGAGTTCAGTTTATGCAGTTCAAATTAATATTGAATGTTCATTAAGCTCATTGAAAATCAAGATTTAAAAATATTTAAAATTCATATGACGTTGTGTTCAATCCAAACAATGATTTTAACGGCTCAACTAACACTCATTTTTTTTCTGAGTGGTATGTGTACCAATCTATTATTTTACTGTTTACGCTTTTAATTGTTACTGTAGTTAAGTCATAGGAGATAAGATGAGTATTACATTTTTGGTTTTCAATTTGAATTGGTAATAGGTAAAGGGTAAACGAAGAAAACGTTGTTTGCATGATTATGATTGCAACTATATACAACAGTGACATGCTATTTGTTTTTATAAATGAAACCGCAATACAATGGGTCTTATTGCTATTATTATCATCCGACAAACTGTATCAAACCGGGTTAAAGTTATGGTTTATAGTTTTGAACAACTTCAGTAATCTGTAACAAAAATCACTATGCAGTCTTAACTGCAAAAGAACTTTGGAACAGTAAACATGATACGTAACATGACAAAGAAACACCTAAAGCCTTGATATATGAGAATAAAAGGTTACTGCCTGATCTTTTTGTAATATATCAGGCAAGGCTTAGAATAATATAACGGCGAGGCTTGCCGAGCCGTTATTTTATTCGTGCCGAGCCTGATATATTACAAAAAGATCAGGCAGTAACCTGTTTTTCTGTGTATCATACCTCTCTCTAAGTCCCCGTTTTAAAAGAAATAATTAAAACAAAATCGCTACGACTCTGCATTTTAGCGGGAATGAATATGATCGTTTACGTTTGATTTGTTACTAATGACGTCATGAGCACTTGCGCTTAATACTTGTAAAATATGTTTTTCGCTGTTTGTTTTTTGCTTTTTATGTCTTAAATATAATACATCCTGCTATCAAAGTGTTTGTTTTGTTGAATCTGATTTTATTTTACTAAACATGATGGCTTTATAGGTCATTCCGAGTAAAATGACTTACATCCAAACATCGACTGATTTAACAACTTCCTGTCGAACATGACGTCATCAGCATTTTCACATTCATTTTAAATATTTGGAAAATACGTTTTTTGCTGTTTGTGTTGCTTTCTGTTGATAAAATGTAATACATCTTGGTATCAAATTGTTTGTTTTAATGAATCTGATTAATTTTTTAACAATAAAATATAACTTCTTTGTTAAGTCTTAGTAATATGACACATCGACTGATATTAGAACTTCCTGTTGAACATGATATAAAAAAATATATATCATGCAACGTTTTATCAGTCAGATATCAATGCAGTGGTATGATAAAAACGTCTCCAATAACAAGACATGCTTCTGAATGGTTTGCAGAAGATATGGTGTGTTTATCAGTTAAGGTGTTTAAGAACTACATTATGTCGGTTGCTATTGTAAAAAAACGAATAATTTGCAATTCCCCACAAAGCCTTTAGAAATAACTAAATCAAATTTCCAAAGAGCCACAATCCAATATGCAGGTATGTCCCCCAATCAACATATCTCGTGTTCGGATCTTGGGACTGATCGGTTGGGAGACACTCATAGAAATTTCACCGTAATTGCTATGCATGATTTCAGAGTTTCCTTTGTGAAAGTTGAGCCAGATTCGATTTACGAAACCCCGGAGCTTTATTATTCGTCTAAATACCTGTATGGCGTGCATAATCAGTGATTAATTACAAAGTGATCTGTATGAAATCAGACAACAAATTAATATTTTTGCATAACAGTTTGCAGTGACAAAGCAATATCTTTGGCAGTTTATGTCTAAATTTGTTTTGAAAAACGGCAAAGTGACTTCAAGGTCGAAACATGCACATTCACAGTTTAGTCATGTTCAAATATGTTCTCTAACTTGTAATGTAGTTCAGCTATTACGACCGACTTTTTTTGACGATTCTTCAACTTGTTTGTTGCAAGTAAAGTGAGCTTCCGTGCGTTGATAAAGACACTAATTGTAAAAAGTCGAAGTTGTTTTGATTGTATTTTAACAATACCTTTCAACATTTATAAATGTATAATATTTGCAATTGTAAATATATTTAAAAACAAAAAAAAGAAGTTTTAAACTAAGTAATGTTATAAGCATAATTTAAAAAAAATGTAGTCCAATATGCAATGATATCCCGCTTACGATGTAAAATGTACTTTTTCTTTCTTTCTCACCGCAAAATTCCTATGAAATGTCTATGCAAGGTAGCAGGCTGTCGAATGCTGTATTGTTATCTTTGTCTTAATAAATGTGAAAAGTTGTCTTTCGTTGTCACCGACTGTAAAATTGTGTGTTAAATCGTCTTATATATTTTTCAGATTTTGTTTTCAATATGTCTATTGTTGTAAAATCGTTATTTTATGTATCTTGTCATAACCGATATGTTTTAATCATTCGTTTAAGTAACCTTTTCCTAAATTAAACACGGCAACCTAACTTCCCTAATAGTTGTTCATGTTACCTAAAGCGAACAGTTTACGGATATGAAACGATTTTGAAGTTTATGTTTTTCTACCAGCATTATGAGATATCGATTGCATAAAGTGGCGTATTTTTTACTGTTTGGTCGTGACAAGAGTTTATCGCTATTCCAGCACTGCTCACCTGAATAAATATTTATTGAGAACGAATTTGCTATGTATGGTCAATTCATGAGACGCATCTTTAGTAACGTAAATTATTAAAATAGAGTCAAAACTACAAGCTAAGTTTACATGAACATGACTCTATAGGCAAAGTGTATCACCCAGAATTTAGTTAACACGAGTATGTCGCTAACATTGGTACTATGCTTGCTTACTAAAAGTAGAAAGTCATGCTAGCCGAAGATCGAATCGGAAAAAAAAATATATATCGTAACCGAACTTACAAATGTGTTGTTTTAAACGCCAGCTACATTTTAATTCAAAATGTAGTATACAAACAGCGATAAGAGTATCCAGTATTGTTGATTCCACTTGCTTCTATATAACACTTGCCAACTTGTTTGTACATAAACATACATTAACATGATATATCTGCATCCTGTGGCTTCCTGTTTTCTGAACAAAAAGTTAACTAAGAAATCAGCTCAAATGTCGAATAAAACCTCAGTCAATATCGTTTAAACCGCATATAACTGCTTGACCATAATATATTGCATTTAATTGCGTGATAACCTCGATAAGTAGGAGTGTGTGTTAACACTGAATTACAAAGCTGTTCAGTATAACCCCACAAACTAATTTTAATAGTTTTCATTGTAATTATTCATATTTTGATGTAGGAATATATATATATTGGCGAAACCTTGATATATAGAAATATTTTGAGGTTGAACTGTTGTCCTATAAATTAGAAAACTATACTTCGTGTTTTGTAGATATAACATTAAATATGAAACACTGTATAGTGTGGCCAATGGATATGAGTAAGTAGCATTTGCCCCATACAGCAACGATGTAACGAAGCGGCAATGATATGAATGTATTTATGGCTTAGTTCATTTCATGTAGAGGCAAATCCGTCGATAATAATAATCCCAAATTGCTTCTATCCCAAATCTTTTACATTAAGATATGGAGATAACACAAGTCAAAATGCCGCCTTGTCGCATCTTTGCGGTAAAGTGTAGGGCAAACTTAAGTTAGTGTAACATACTTCAATGGTATAATAATACTTTATATACTCCTACTTCCGCTTGAACGTGAATTTCACAACACTTCGAACGACAAAATGGGCGTTCTGATGGGCATATGTATCGTTCCTTTGTGTTGGCGTATTTAAGGACAATTATACCCATCAGAACCACACAAAGGGCGACAAATGGCATAACTATTGTGTTGGCGACTTTGTTTCGTTCTGTCGAGTAAATTTGTTGTTTATTTATGTTGGCGTATTGATGTGTTTGTAGGTGGCAAACACTACAACTCACCAAAAACGATAAACATACCGGCCAAAATTATACAAATGGCGACAAACCCGCCAACACGCCTGAGTTATTTGGCATATAACAGTCACCAAAGCATTATGACTTATAGGAATGCTTGTCATTTTGAGTTCAAGAATGTCATCTGGTGGACTAACGTTTAAGTGTCGCAAACCCCAAACAAAACAAAACCAAAAAAGAAATAAAGTAGATCATTCGGGTCAGAGTGTCTGAGTAATATGAACAAAGATAAAGAACAAAAAGCTCCAGCAAGTGATCCAGAGGAAGAAAAGCATAAAACCTTTTCATGAAAGTGTAAAGAAGATTATTTGTCTCTTGGCATTTACGAGGATATTTTTTCAATGTTAATACCTATAACCTATAACAATAAGTGATCGACGTTTTGTCAACCGCAAGCTCTAAGCGCTGCCTTCAGGAGTCTGTTTTAGTCGTGCGACCAACACAGACTAGTCTTTCGTTACCATCAAAGGCTTAATGGTAGTTTAGACACACTGCGCCTTTTTTCATCTCTCGGTGCGAAAACTCCAATTGCTGCGATGTGCGTTAGATGTTTTCTCAGCGAACAATGTGTACATAGGACACTAACGAAAAGTGTTTGACGCACGACCGACGCATCAGCTGAGGAGCATGCGCTAATGTCAGCATTTTGCAATCTTTTAAATCGACTTAGCGATCGAGTAAATGACGCAAACACGACCACCGTAAGTCCGACGCAAGCTTTTGATTCAAATCTCATAACTCGCCTGTAACCACAGCTTTAAAATAAGATCTTCAAATTTGATTTAAGAATACCGATGTATAGAAGTTCTTTTCATAATTCTTTCTTATCCACAACACGAACATATTGTGTTTTCTTTTTTAAACACATATCCTCACTGTCAGTGTCATAACTGCCTACAGACTCACACACATAAAGATACTGTTTTTATTGTATATGCCAAACATCCACGTTGATTATTCTCACCACTGATTAAACTTGTCAATCTGTATATGTCTCTTGCGCTCTTGGTGTAATCGGCATTAAATATTTGCGGTAGAATTTTCAATAAATAAATATTTTTTGTTTCACGAACAAACCAAAAAATTCGGTCACAAGATTTGTGAACTTGGCGAAAGCTGTTTATATATAAGTCAACCATTTTATGAGGTACCGGTTGCACTATATCGAGAATACAATATCAACAAAAAGAACAAATTTGTAGGCGGGGCTGAAAACATAGAAATGAAAACTATATCTTAAAGGCAGAGCTACAACCATACAGACTACGTAAAACAATATTGATTGCTAGTTGAGTGAACAATTATATAGAAAAATTGCAATCAATCACTTGAGGAACATTAGTAAATGTCCAATAAAAAAGCTAACTATTTGAACTAAAAACAGCGTATACTATTTGTATTGCTTGAGTAATGATCGTTCATATTTATATGTATTGTGACAAACAAAAGGAGCTTCAGACTGCTAAATCAAACGGATGTATGTTTCAAAGCACCCAACAGCGCCCACTGCTACTCTAATGTGTTCACCTACCCGATTAAAGTTTGTGAGCCTTGTCTAGACTTTATGAGACTCGACCAACGTTTGTGAGCATTTTATTAAGTGTGCGAGTCTTGTCTAAAGTTTGTGAGCCAACTCTAAGGTATATGAGTCTTATCTAAAGTGTGTGAGCCTAGTCCTAAGACTGTAAGCATCGTCTAAGGTGTGTGTGCCTAGTCTTAAGTATGTGAGCCGAGTCTCAGGTATATGAGCATTAACATTACTTACCATATAAATGTTTTATTTGCGCTAGGAATGGTTGTAAATTATTGCCTCAAACATAGTATGACGAAAGGCCATTAATATGTCAGTACGGAAACATAAATATAGAGGTAATACAAACTTTCGGACAAGTTCAATACAAATTACTAGATACATTGACATTTTTGTCTGAAAGAACCGCCAAGCTAGTCATTCCTACATGTGCATGTAGCACGGAGAGATGAATATTTTGTGTAATTCCGAAACAGTGATTTCTAATCGTTCACAACAGGATATTGTTACACTTTAATGAAATATAAAAGCTACAGACAATGTACACAAATGGTGTATATCTAAAAATAAATAATGTATTTAAAATAGACATACACCGTATAAGACGCATAGATTTTTTTTTTATTTCATGAACATCATATTAGTAGATTTAACATATTCGTCTAAAGATCAGCTCCAGTTGCTAACAACGTCATACAATGTGACCTCCTGTTCTTACCATCTTCATCCTTTATCCGCAGAAAACCGCATCAGACAATAGGTATGTTTTCCATGGAGAGTTTTTGTGAAATAATCTTTATGAATAATATACACGCAATTATATGAGTCAAAACACTGTTAGAACGAAGATGTGATGATGTTGATGGAAAATAATTTCACTGTGATTAACTTTTATTTTTCCTATAATATTATACATTTTATTTAAAAAATATGATTTAAATCAATCTTATAAATTCCATGCTCAGGTGAGCTAAAAAGTACGGTTTTGCCACGTTCAGTTGCTCTGCAAAATAAGTACAAACGGAGTATTGGCTTCGCAAAGACTTGTGGATGACCTCCCTTTCGCTTTTAAACAAAATAAAGATCAACCGGTTCAATAAGACGATTTGAAACGCGTTTTGTATGCACACTTAATAGTTTTAATTCAATAGTGGTAATTGTTGTGAAACACTAGGCACAATCTTTAAATTATGAACATTTCAAGTAATGCCAGTATCTTTGATAACTTTAAGTGTTTTTAACAGACAACTCTTTATAAAAGGGCAGACAATAATTCAAACTTAATTCCCGTGAAACTTACTAATACAAGTATTGGTAGGATGATGATAGATTTACATCGTATTTGTTTTCAATTTATGAAGGTATTAGCAAAACAAAAGAAAAACTGAAAACTAGTTAAATTGAATCTGATCCAAATATTAAGCTGTATACCGATACAACACTGACAATGAGTACATAGCATTCGAATGACAATGAGATACATATGATCAACAACTAGTTAAAACTAACTTTTAATGTATGAAATAGTTTATTTTACCGTCATTAACTGAATAGGTAAATGTACAATGGAAATTGAATTATCTCGTTGTTTACAAAGGCATTCCTAAAGTAGCATCTCTTGTTAAAAGGCAAGCACCGCATCTTCAAAACAACAGACTACATTGTAAAATAACGTGATCGTTTAACAGAATTAAGGACGATAAAATGACAAAAAACTAAACAAAATGATAGTTTTGTTTGTTAAATGTCTCTATTTTGAAAGGTTCCATACGATTCTATAGCAAATATTTAAACACAAAAAGATCTTATGTTCGCTTGGTTAATCTATAGTTCAGTCCCTTCAACAGTCTTATTAACCCATTTATGGCTAGTGGACTTTCCCATATTTCTCAATTGGATCAATTTATTTCCAGAATTAGGGATGTCTAGTATATTTATTTCTAAATTTAGAATATTTCTTACTGAAATTCCTTTAAGCAAACAGCGCAGACCCTGATGAGACGCCGCATGATGCGGCGTCTCATCTGGGTCTACGCTGTTTGCCTAGGCTTTTTATTTTTAGACGCTAGGCATAAATGGGTTAAAAAATCCATATAAACCAAGTATCGCGCACTATTTTACTGCTATATTTAAATTTCGATTGTTAAATTGTTCAGCAAGTTAGACACACTTGTTTGGAGGGAAATAACTTTAATTGAGTTAAAGAAGTGTTATAGTGAAGCACTGTGGATTGCTCGTTCTTGAAATACTTATGGAAGTTATATTAATTGTGTTACATAAACCAATTCGATTGGACCGACACCTAAAATGCAACTATATATCCATGAACATAAGCTATACACATGTATTATTGATAAATCAAACGATTAGAGGGAAATCAAGTGACCCTAGTGTGACTGAACGATTTCAAACTTGTTTTATAGGGGTTAAATTGTTTCTTCTAGTTAAACTCTTTTCTTGAAACATATTTAATTAAGACGCAGATGTTTTTTACACTTTAGAATATAGGTTTAGGTTTATGTTTATTCAATATACAATAGACATACAGTCCATGAGTATACGTGCTCAAAACATAGTAACATATATAAAGGCATGACATGTGATCAGTATTATTTATTTATATACAATTTTATAATATCATCATATAAGGAACATTCTAATAAAAAAAGATATTCATCCTCAAGAACACTGCCATGTTGACATTTTTTCAGTTGAAAAGGTATAGATTCAGGTTCATGCCATCTGCCTCATTTAATTTCTAATCTATGAGATGAAACCCTTAATATACAAAAATCAAATTTAAACTTATTTATACTGACATGTTTAAGAAATGTTAAGGTTGCAATACAAATTTACAAAACTGTATGTAACTTATTGCTCTTGAGGAATTATTAAGTTCTGACATCCAACTTTGGATAAATGTATCATTTAATCTATACTTTACCAAGGATACAAAACACTTTTCATCACCTACACCTTGGTTAGGCCATGCATAATGCACGCCTAAGGCCTGCAACAGATATCAAACATATTTTGTCCAAGGATGTGTTTTTGGTTCATTAAATAAATTCTCACACATGTGGCTATAAATGCACTTGACATACTTGTGATCATCTAACAGAATAATTTTCAACCAATACTCTATAACATTACTGGCTCTTTTAGTTTTGCAAGTTTTCCATATACTAAACCAGTATATGGTTTATTTTGCCAAACGTATGTAATGCTGATTATGCGAATAAATAAACCGTAAACCGTATTAATTATTCTGTGTTTAAATTTCACACCTAGTAGTTTTTTGCAAACATTTAAGTTGACTCGTTCAATTGCCATGACGCAGTTAAGCCCCATATTTCTGATCCATAATTTAAAATAGGTAAAACAAGCTGATCAAACAATTCTAATTTGGTATGTCTTGAAATTGTTGAAAAATTTACTAAATATGAGTTAAGCTTAAAAACAGCCTTCGAGACTTGGCCTGCAAGTATTTGCAAAAGATCCTCCTGTTGTAAATAAAATTCGTAAGTATGTAAATGATTAAAAAATTCTAATCCCTGGTCTTTGTACAAAATATACATGAATACAGTTTTACAAAGTAAACTATTTATAAAACAAAAACAATTTGTATATTACAGAATGAAATGTAAGGATATATTATTTCAGTTTTTTTCTTTAAATATAGGTTTTAATTTACTCTTTTACACGTCACACTTAGTTATTATGTAATACAGTCTGAATATATGCATACGAAATGGTGATATTTTGTCTACTATAAATGTTTACTTATGCCTGGTAT
>VMBQ01001078.1:188627-227480 GCA_007657795.1 Dreissena rostriformis | reverse complement strand
CAGTTCTCTGCATCGCTCTGGTCTAGCTAGTAGCTGCGATATAAAAACAAAGTATCTACATGTAAGTGATATAGCTCGCCAATATTAAAGGGACCTGTTCACAGTTTGTCAAAATGAGATTTTTTTGTCACGGATTCAGGAAATAAATGAACAATGTGCATCCTTGAGCGAAATCACACTATAGACAGACACTCGTACTGAAAATACATTAACCCTTTGCATGCTGGGAAATTTGTCGTCTGCTAAAATGTCGTCAGCGGAATATCTAAAATTAGCATTTTCTTCAAATTTTGTCAAGGGTTACTATCAGAATAGCAAACAGTTTGGATCCTGATGAGACGCCACATTCTGTGGCGTCTTATCTGGATCCAAACTGTTTGCAAAGGCCTTCAAAATTCGGTTCCAGCACTGAAAGAGTTAATACAAATACAATCATCGTTAGAAATTGATAAAATTATACAGCGTCACAAACGCGAAACGATTGAATAATTAGGAAAGTTCTGTTGTGATCGTAATATTGTGTGACCATACGCGGATTGCTTATATTAACTATAAAATACAATGATGATCATAGCAGCACGGATGGCCGAGTGGTTTCGGCGCTTATTTTTACTCCAAGGGCTAGGCGGGGGATGACGTTTTTCTTTCGTTAATTTTATTCTGGTTTTATACTTGATAGTTTTAGTTGTAAGTATGTATTTCTTTTGATCTTGCAGTCAAGGATAACCCATGAAAGTGCACTTATTTCCACTGGGGTCCTTTGGTTTGCTGAAGAGACAGCAAGCAGAAGAGACAGTATTGAGATACATCCGGGTGCGATACCCTAGCTCTTTGCGTTCTTGTACGTGCTCAGTGTATAGCACCGACACACGCGAGAATTACCTGGGTTTCATACCAGTACATCTCTTGTTGGGTGGGAAACACTTGAAGCATTTTTTAATTTTACAGTGTCCCGACCAGGCATTGAACCGGGGACCTCTGGAATGATAGACCAGAGTGTTACCACTCGACTACCGCACCACCCACATCAGTTCAGATGTTTACATCCATCAATTTATATTTTAATGACAAACTTCAAAACATGCCAAAATCTGTGAACAAGTCCCTTTAAATTGGCACTGGGCTTTATGCATGAATGTTTAAATTACCGTAGCAAAGATTATATAAGTTTCCGTACTGGAAGTGATTAAAAAAGGATATGCTCACGGATTTTCGTATATTCAAACATACAATTAAATTAATTTACTAAACAATATAATATTTTAGTATATTTTAAATAATTCTAATAACTTATAATAACAAGGAAAACTATATAATAGAAAATAAGCCGGTCCTCGGGTTAGAACATGGGACTTCTATAAGCAAAGGTATGCCTGGTTTGAAGATACGCTTAAGTGTTTATAACCACACCAACTCGTGTCAGACACCTTGTCTGACACACAATTAGTTTAAACCTATTTATTTTAGCTCGATTGCATCAAAAGCCTTAGGCTTATTGAAACGCTCTCGAACCAGTAATTGGTGTCTTTGGGGTAGATCGAAGGAACGCTTCCTGTGGGGATCGAACCCATGACCTCACGGTCGCTAGACGGACACCACGGCACACAATTACAAATCAAAGCTTATGGATCACATCCCAATCACAACAGCATCGTGTATCAAATCGCGCACATAAGTAAATTCATTGTACCAATGTATACCCCAACTATTGCCACTAGATCATTGGTTCTTATTGTAACTAGAAAACTGTCACCGTTGACCGTGTATAGCCGTTTATGAGATTTTACTATTGACATTGACCGTATATAAAATAACGTCTATTAATAATGTGAATACCGGTAAATATCTTTGACGGTATATTTTGCTTTTGCATGCCGAAAAACTAACCCAGCTGTATATATAATACCGTACACAGTGGGTTTTTTTTCAGTTTTGGGGGAAAGGGGTCAGGTCCCCTGAGGGGGGGGGGAATTCGCNACTTTTTATTGGGGTCCCAAAAAAAAAAAAAAAAAAAAAAAAAAAAAAACAATCCCTACCTACCGACCCTGTTTTTTTTCCCAAGGAGACCGGAAACGGACCTATTTTTTTTGGCCTAAATATCTTTGACAGTATATTTTGCTTTTGCATGCCGAAAAACTAACCCAGCTATTTATATAATACCGTACAGTTAAATAACTGATATATTTAAAAGGACATATTTGCATCACAATTCACTCCGCAACATCTTACGAATTTCCGCATTTATGCACCACCAAACAAGCTCAAGCCATACATCATCAATTGCACGTCGATAATTCAAACTTGCAGCCGATAAATCAATCACCAAAATAAGTAGTGGCATATATGTATGGTCTGTCTTCTGTCGACTTTTGATATATCGGCTGTTTCATTGAAATGATGTGGGTTTAAATCATATGATTTGTGCTTATAATAGTAAACAATGTGCTTGCCATAGTATGTTGTCGGCGATTTTTGTTTTTGCCCTATTGAGAAAAGTACCGGTACCAAACCAATTGGGAACAATTAGCGCGAAAAAACCTGACAGTAGAAAAATTGCTTCGTGAAATCTTCAGATTGGGAATAATGTTTTTTTTTTCAATTGCTTGGTACAAATTGCTCATACTAATTCAAATACGGCGAACTCATTATTATTCGCCAAACATTATTTTTCGTCTGTTTGGTCAGTAGACCGATTGACAAATTTAAGTTCCTAACGAATAATTTGGAACAAAGTTTAAAGAAAATTAAGACTAAATTACCGTTGACATGAGACATTGTTCAAAATCCAACGTCATCCACGCATACATACTGCTTCTGTTTCGCATTCAATATAAATCAAGATTACATTTTTGGCTTTAAATGTTCAGTGTCAGTTCTCATTTACTTTGTTTATACTTGCAGATAATGCACTTTTGGAATGAAATTGACGAAATGTTACTTCCTTTTATATTTCAGACGGAAATTTGGGAATTTTGTAGTTTTTCCTCAATTGGGAAAGTACTTTTTACGGTTACTTTATAAATAAGGAAAAATATCGCTGGCTGTGTGTTTGTGATGGTATGCTGTGTGTTTGTTTTGGTATGCTGTGTGTTTGTGATGGTATTCTGTGCGTTTGTGATGGTATGATGTGTGTTTGTTTTGGTATGCTGTGTGTTTGTTTTGGTATGCTGTGTGTTTGTGGTGGTATGCTGTTTCTTCGTGATGGTATGTTGTGTGTTTGTGATGGTATGTTGTGTGTTTGTTTATAATATCTATATACACAGTCGAACTATCTTTTTTTAAGAAGACGTTTTGTCGGAAGATTTTTATTGATTTAGTATGTGTATGCATTATAATAAACAACGGGTAACTAAAATTGCGTCGCAACGGATATTCGATCATCGAGTCATTGAGCGCCTGTGGTTGCAGCGCCATTCTTGAAATATTAATTCCTCTGATCACTTGCGACTTTAAATCGATAATCAAATGAAATCAGCAAATGACNGCAAATTTTCGCGTTTGTTATGATATTTTTGAGGAAATAGTAATACTGACCATTTACAATGCTCTTAAATATCCATTATATGCATCTTTTGACGATTTGAAAACCTCAAAATCATAAAGCGTCGTTCGACGCGAAACGATTGAATAATTTGGAAAGTTCTGTTATTGTCGCTATATTTTGTAAAACTACGAGGATTGCTTATATATGGTATAAAATACGGCTATCGTACATACTTGTCAGGATGGCCGAGCGGTCTAATTGGTTTTTACTCCAGGACCCCGATGGTCACTGGTTCGAGCCCTGATGAGGTTTACTTTTTTTTCCCTTTTTAAATTGTATTCTTGTTTTTTAACTGCAGATTTTTAGGTCAAATGTTTGAATTTATCAATATAGAGCATTTAATGACATGCTTCAATACATGCCAAAATCTAGTGGACAGTCCCTTTAAATGTCATATCAAGTTTCACAATTTGCGTTTACAACCTGTACTACATTGTATTTTACATACACCGCAAACCAGTTTAAATACTATTTTTACATGCAAAGGCACAAGTATATCCTGCTATATTAATTTATTTAGCAAGTTACGGTGACATGAAATCTAGTGTAATTGTTTTCATGCACGGATAAAGGAATACATTTAAATACAAACTAGCACATGGGCGAATGTTGTTGTTGTTTATAGACCTGCGGTACTTCCACTCTATATTTTTGTTCAGGCATGTGTCGAGGCTTCGATATCGCCCGATAGACGCATTAGCATAAAAATCGAGTTTGCTTGTCATTGAAAATGGATTTCCATTGTAGTTGATAGGCAAAAATGAAAATCGATGTCAGTTAAAATCGATTTTCGATTGCAAAATCGTTTTGTAAACACGGGGCCAGGGCTAGGCTAGGCAGTTATTTACGTTATTGCACAATTACCAACTTTGTCTGATTACCACGGATTGTACGCATTTTGCAAAACATGTTTACAAATACGCCACAGAATTATGGGGTGCGTTAAGCTCGTATGATTATATTCTCACTGTATTAAACTATTAATTATTGACAGTGCATGCAGGGATGGACATTAACTTTTTACAATTGGTTGCCCGCATCTTTAGTATTTTGGTTGCCCGGCTAACCTAAAGAGTAACGGGCCCAGAATCATGTACATATGTCATGTCATGTGTATCTTAAACTTTCTTTAAATAAAATAATATACAATTAAACAACATCGCTGACATGACACACGTTCAATGCATTATGTCTTATTACGAGTCTGATTGAATCATTTCCTAGGCCTAAAAAATGAATATTATTAAACTGATTATTGATCCATGGTTGTTATTTTTTATAAAATATTTAATCGCACTAATGTTTTCAATCTTTAAAAATAGCTAGTTGCCCGGCCGGACTACAAACATTTGAAATTGAGTCGCCCGGGCCAAAATCTACTTGCCCGGGCTCACGGGCAACCACTCATTACCATCCCTGGCATGTCTTTGCTTAAGAATAACGTAAATGCATGATTACACCGTGCATATTTAAGGAAGAGGCCGTATGTTCTTATAACGAACTAAGAGGTGATAAAACGTGTACTTTCAGCTCTTTATTATGATTCAAAGTGCTCTGTGAAGAAACTTACATTACATATAATTTTTACAGATATTACTTCCAAAGTTCCAATCACAGCAACATACACAAACGCCACCAAAATAAAATACTAGTATTGCTGCCAATGTAAAAGCGAAAACCTATAGTATTCAAATATAATTTGTGACAATGATTGTCATAATTATAAATGGTAAACGGATGAGAATCAACCTGAAACAATATATATGTCGTGTTCTGAGAAAACTGGGTATAATGCTTGTGGGTAAAGTGTCATCCCAGAGTAGCCTGTGCAGTACGCACAGGCTTATCCAGGACGACACTCTCCGCCTTAACTGGATTTTCGCTAAGAAGAGACATCATTTAAACGAAAAATTCCATAAAAGCGGAAATTGTCGTCCTTGATTAGCCTGTGCGGACTGCACAGGCTTATCTGGGATGACAATTTACGCACAAGCATTATGCCCAGTTTTCTCAGAACACGACACATATATATGAGTCGCGTGGATGCGGACCTTAGCTTTTGTTTTGGATTTTGGGGAATATATCGTTATTGCTGGTATGTTTTTTTTAAACATATTTATGTCCATGCATGAGAATGAAACTGCTGGTGTATGTACATTAAAGTGGACAACTGTGAGATTGCAAAGACACATTCTCTGTGTAGCTCTACTCGGCCTTGTAAGTAATAACATGTATGAAACACTGAAAAGTTTTACATCAAACATACTAGTATATTATTTAACTTCGTTAGTTATCAGTTGATGAACTTCAAGTGTTGTCAAAGAATTACTGGATAGATGAATTTCGTAATGAACACATTTGCGAAGTAAATTTACACTACTGTATTGGGCAGTAAGTTATTAGTAGGAATATGTTTCTGAAGTTCGTAAATTGCTTCTTTTCGTTGTGAGCAATTTGTTTCGTAATCCATACAATAACAATATGTAGTCTAAGTACCTGATCTCGAACCGTACCTGATCTCGAACCTTTTGCTAACTCGCGATTTATAAACAAGCGCTATGCGTATTACGTCATCAAATTATGTGATCCGGTGCTGTGCTAAAAACTTCAGATGTAACTTGCGAAAGTGTCCGTAAAATGCGTCAAAAACAGGTATTTACCAATCATTATATTGTTAACAATGCGATTTCTTTGAAGAAATTCACTTCTTTTTTTATTCCAAAAGTATGAACTTGCTCCACCCATATATGATATAACATACATTTATAAAAAAGGAATTTACACTGGCAGGAAGTCGCTTGTCGTCTGCATCGAAATGTCACGTGACGACCTTGTGACACGTCACATTGTTGTTATATTTAGCAGATAGTCTTTACAGGTCGTTTCAAAAGATCCAGTCCGTTTTTGCACTATTTATTCATACAATAGGTTGTTTTTATGTTGTTTTTATCAGCCCAAGCCATTAAAGCGACCAATCAATCGAAGAGTAAAATATGAAGGCTATTCACCATCATCATTATATAATGCATACATGTTGGTGAAAGAAACATGAATGCCAAATAAAAAAAGCATCCAGGCAGTATGGGGTCCCACATTCAACTCTTCGTGACCGGGTGAAAGGCCGGGTTGATCCAGAAACATTAAAACAAGGCCCTGCTCCACTTTTCAGTTTAGAAGAGGAGGCTAAATTTGTGGAGCATATCAAAACTATGTCTAACCTTGGATACGGCTATACAGTAACTGAAATTGTGGACAAAGCCAGCAACTTCGCTGCATACTTAGGCAAAAGATCACCAGATAAGCCCCTCGCAGTGAGATGGTTCAAATGTTTTAAACAAAGGTGGCCTGAGTTGAAGGTTGTGAAACCAAGATCATTGTCTAACTACCGGACAGAGGCAACAACACAGTCGGCTGTTGATGAATATTTCAACAACTAGAAAGATGTCATTGATGCCAATTGTTTGATGGACAAGCCCCACTGCCTATATAATTGAGCTGAAAAGGGTATACAAACCGAACATACACCACCCTATGTTGTCAACACTAATGCAAAAACTCCTGCAATTACGTCATCTCGCGCGTCGATTCATACTTTTATTGGCTGTGAAAATGCGCTTGGTACCCTAATCCCGCCCTTTTTTGTCTTTAAAGGTAAGCGAATGAATACTGATCTGTTAGATGGATCAACCTCTGGTTCTGCTGGATGTGTTTCTGACAGTGGTTAGTCTTATTCTGAAGTGTTATTGGAATTATATGGAAGATCACTTCATCAAGTATATACAGCGAGAAGACCCAAGACAACCTTGGCTAGTCATCTTAGATGGATATACAATCCAATGTTGCAGTTTGCAAAAAAACACAACATCATTATGTTCATTTTGCCTGCCCATACCAGCCATCTATTACAACCACTGAACGTTGGTTGTTTTGGACCCTTGCAGAAAATGTACAACAGCCGATGTCATCAATTTATGCGAGAAAATATATCATAAAAAATCACTCGTTTCAATGTTGCAGCTCTTGGCACAAAGCCATATGTAACTTCCTTATCAAATGTCAATCTGAGACCAGCATTCAAGCACACTGGGATATTCCCTTTGGATCCGAATGTTATAAACCGTGACCAGTTTGCTACTTCTGAACCTTATTTAACCCCTGAACCTACAAATAATGAAACTTCAGAGCTTGAAAATGAACATGAACATACGGCAGATGCATTCTTTCAATTAGGTGAACATGTGATTGAACAGAAAAAAAAAATCAACGAAAATAAAAAATTAAAATCAAGGAACTTGGTATCGGGAAACGTAGTAAATCCACCTGTAGAGGAGATCAGGGAGAATGCAGAGCCAAAATTAAATGAACAGACAGCAAACATCAGCAACAAAAAGAAAAGCAAATGAAACAAAAAATGCTTCTAACAAAAAACACACACACAAAAAACAGCTCAATCAACAGTGAAGCAGGTCAGTGAAGAAACACAAGAGCGGATTCCGGGTCATTCACACAACCAACCTTGTCCATGATACAGGTTCAAATTCCGATGAAGAATCAACGGATGAAGACAAATGCTGTGTCTGTAACCGGTTCCAGCCTAGATAACTCAACTCACCAACTGTGTCTCATTGGTGTTCACCAAATGGGCCCAGTGTTGTGAAACAAATTGTTTTCATTGGGTTTACTTAAAGTCCTGTTGTCCACAAACAGTGATTCGTCTTCATTACGCTTTCATTTGCCCATGTCACAAAACTGAAGAGTGGACTATTTTATATTGTTTGATTAATTGAATAATGTTGTAAATGTTTTTAGAACATGTTTACAGAAGTTGACTGTATTTTGCTACTAGTAACTGCATTTTTTCTTTGGGTTCTATAGATATACTTAGGTTCGAGATTAGGTCAGTTTTGTTTACACCGCCATGACAATTTATACATATGGCCTGGTTGACAACAATGTATGATAGTTTTTTCTTCCATTTGTCATTCTTTGTGCCGATTTAAATTAATAGATTGATGTATATATTATTGAAATATTAAAGTTTGTTGCCATTTAAAAATGTTATTCAGTAAACATGTTTGTAGGAGATGTTGAAGTCTTAGTGGTTCGAGATCCGGTACTTCCACGCTAAGTGAATATTGGATTTTTAACAAAATCAGTCTGTTAATCGGAATATTTCACCTAATTTCTGGCTGGATTTAGCTCCCACTAATTATCTATATCATGTTCATCGTTTCTTATCTGTCTGAACTTTCTCATCGGTTTCCAAGGAAATCGAATCCGTTAATAATTCACGTTGCTACTCAATATATAAATATTATACCAGTAACTATTTTTTCAAAAAAAAATGAATTGTAATACATTTGTTAAATCAACTGATAAACCTAAAAAATACACATATATAAATAACAATCTCCAGTCTAGAGTAAACATGGACAATGATGGAAAATCTTATTTTAACGATAAATCTATGACAAGACTGTTAGTCAGATTAGCAAAAAAAACATACACAAAATAAAATAATACTAAGTAAAACAATTTAACGTACCAGTTGAAAAGCTATTTCGCAGAAATAATGTTTGAAATTAAATAACATTGTCTAGAAGTTGTGATATGCCATCAAAGATAAAATATGACAGTCAGAATTGATGACGAATTTAATGACGTCATCAAATCATGCACGTTTAGATTACACGGCACTGAGTTAGATCTGAATTCTGTTCAGAAAGGGGACGTCAGTTGCAGAAGTAATAGGAAATAAGGCAAAGCCTTTAAGCGAGCTCGATTAATCATGTAAAACATTGATGTAAAACAGTTGTCTTCATTCCGGGAGTTCCCCGTTTGATGACGTCATCAAGGAATTCTAGTGCTTAATTTGGTGATGACGTCATCTAACGGGAAACTCCCGGAATGAAGACAACTGTTTTACACAAAGAATGCCGATGCGTTATTCGAAATAAAGTCACAATAAATAGAGAGAAGAATTTTAGAATATTTAAAAGCCGTAAATTTGATCATTTTTATATATGTTATCATTATGATCAATCAGGGGACGTCGTTTATTTACTTCGAACATTAAATTTGTTGATGACGTCATCAAACGGGGAACTTCCGGAATGAAGACAACTGTTTTATACGAAGAATGCTGATGCGTTATTCGAAATATAGTCACAATAAATACAGAGAAGAATTTCAGAATATTTAAAAGCCGTAAATTTGATCATTTTTATCTATTTTATCATTATGATCAATCAGGATACGCCGGTCATTTACTCCGAAAATGTCCGGTTCCGGTTTCCGGTTCGGATATTGCGCGCGCAGGTACCAAACTTTTCAAAACAACAACCTGTACAGTCAAGTACTCGTGTTACCGCAGTGCTCGCTAATATGATAATATGATAATAGGTGCTACCTAATTTACGGGCAAAAGCTTATTTGATAACCACGTATCGTAATAAATATTTGGACATTATTGTGTACAAAACATTATAATTGTTTCAATAATAAAGTAACTCAGCCAAAATAAATCTTATGTTTTGCTTGATGAAAAAAAAGGCGTTTTTACATCTGCCAAGCTTTAACATTTAATATCTCATAACTGTGTGCTTTTTCAGCCTCTTAAATTTAAAGCTCGTTCGGTGGCTGCGCCGTTGTAGATATGGTGTCCGCTTAGTGACTTGGGGGTCTCGGCATTGATCCCTTAAGTGGAAGTGTTCTTTAGATCACCCTTAAGATGCCAAGTACTGGTCCTACCCAGGAAACAGGTTATTTTATCAAATGTCTCAAGTCAAATAAAGCTGTTGATTCAATCATAAACTGATTTAACATAGGCAAACTAATGTAATGTGTTAGATCAATTTTGATTGACAGGATTATCAATGTATAATTATGTGAACTGAAGGATATCTTACTCTGTTTTTTTTTTCAATTGAAATATTTCATAAATACCGGTATCTCACAAGGTTAGTTTTCTTTTGCAAACTATTGTCGCATAGTTTAAATTATGTTTCTACTAAAAACGAGCCATTTTGTAGTAATTAAAAAATCACAGTCTAAACTGCATACCCTAAGTTTGTAGCTGTATGGTAAATATTTGAATGCAAACAAACATAAGGTTATATCATCCATATTTGTTTTTTTAATTTATACATTCTTATAACACAAACAAAAAACACATATATTTCAGGAATCATATGCGCTTATTATCCTCCTCCAAAGGCGAAGGGATTTTGTTTTGGTGTTGTCCGTCCGTCTGTCCGTCCGTCACTTTTGTGTCCGGAGCCATATCTTGGAACAGGAAGTGCTTTGGTGGATTTCATTGAAACTTGGTATGAGTATATATACGGATAAGAGGATGATGCACACCAAATGGCATTGTACACCATCTATTAATAACGCAGTTATGGCCCTTTGTATATATTCTGTGTCAATGCAGCATGTGGGGGTATACGTCACGTCTGTGACCAAGCTCTAGTTTGGCGGGGGATATCAATTCAACGAATTTGCTTGTTTATATGTCAGTCTGTCTAGGCTTAGAAGAAGCATGTAAATTATGTTAGAATATTCAGTCCATATATAAAACTTATATGGTAATGCATTGCGATACAATATAAAGAAGTGAACACTTCACATCATGTATTTGCACATAAAAGACTGGTAACACAATCAGTAATGCTTAAACACTGTCATCAACTTACAAGAATATCTACGTATTATGTAGTTACAAAGTGATGTTATCTTTTGAAAAACTGTTGAATGAATTCCTTATGTATCATAACCCATTAAATGCATTATGAAAAACAAGAATAATACAGAATGGTATGCAGTTTATTCAAAACAATATACTATACATCCAATTTTATAAATAAACAATGCTGGTTTTTTCCTTGCGAAAAAAATATTTATCATGGAACAACAACAATTAGCAGCCAATTTATTAATTTATGACGCTAGTTGCTACTGTTTATAATTACACTGTCTTACTAAATGATCACAACGTCTACGTACGGAGTTCTTTTACCAACTTGTGGTAAGTTGTTTTATTGCAAGTTTAGCATTTAGTTGCAGACACTGGTCGACATATAGGCTAAATTTGCATCGGAACAATCGCTTTTCTTCAACATGTTAATTGCCTTCAAATCGTTAATTTAACAACCCATTGACAATGTTTGCACATACGTCTTTATAATGTTATAGCTGATTTTTGTTTACAGACAGACAGATATAGACTCTACAAAGTTCTATAAAAGTTCACATATGTTCCTTTGAAATTGAAGTAAACCTACAGAACCAATAAACAAGATCGCCATGGCTAAAATTTCATTCCATGGGAACTTTGATAGTTCAGGAATCCCTCCTTTGTTGATTTCTGGAAACCAACACTGTCAGTTTTGCTCAATAGAATGGCTTGTGTGATGCCCAGTGCTTGGCAGAACAGCTTCTAAAAATGGAGAACCAACAGTGAACACAAATCTTAAAATTTGATAAATGATGCAGGCGTTTTGTAAAGATTTTTGTTTTATTTTGAACAATCTGGAATATTGTGGTACGAAAATCCGACAGTGTTAGATTTAGGGGTTTAAAGCCTTATCTGTATATAGTGATATGTAACCTCGGCAAAGTGAGAGCAGACGAGGTGTAAACAAGTTGAAACTAAGCTAAAATACAAAACAGTTAAATCGCAATATCGATACATTTTGTAAATAAACTTGTTTCGGATGGATTACAGACCCAACTTACCAGATTACTGCTAATGATCACATGCTTTCTGAGAGCGAATGCAAATTGTGTCACGAACTCTGACATGTAAACAGCACGTACTGTAGGGTGGCGCATTTGAAAAACCGCGAGAATACCGATGCCGACTATAATGTTTTAAAAATCATTATTTTTAAACAAGCGTTTATTGATTTATGAGGATAATAATAACAACCAGAAATCAAATAGATCGAAGCAAATAAATTCGAAAGAAATCTGGATTTATGCAAAACATTTGAGACGGGTTATATTAACGAAAATTATGTTGCCGAACGTTATCGCCTTATGTAGTTAACCAGTCTGTGGAATTTGGCTTATTCCCGTAACGGCGTAAGGCCGGAAAACAGGCAAACAGGAAGAAAAACAAGCTTAAGCAAAAAATCCCATTTTGGCGGTGAAAAACATATAATACCATTACATAGATTACAATTCACTACACAATAATCACTGCCATGACGTATTATTTCTTGAGGAATGCATCTGCGTGTCATATAGCGTTTGTCGAAGTGTCTATGTTGCTCCAGTGCTCTATGATTTTGCATCGCGAAAATAGATGAAAAAGGCAGAACATATTTGACTTCAATAGACTATTAGATAAGTCAATATGTATTTTAGAAAACTGATACAAATTAACGGTCAACGCACGCCGCTACGCGGCGTGCTTTTGCCCGTATAATAAGATGTTTTCGTTATTCTCATAGTATCGGCCCCGGTATCGCCTTCCTCATTCTATCGTTATTTAAACGAAAAACCCTCACTAAGTGCTTGACAGTTAATGTTTTTTTCAATTTTAAGAAGTTTTAATATATTAACTGTCTATTAATGAAAATTACGACGATCATTTTCATGATTTCCGGTTTTCTTTGCAAAGTATGTCATGTGTATTCCAGGGTGATGCTATGATTTTTAAATTACGTAACACATAATTGTATCAGTTTGTTTATCATTCATTAGTAGGTTAATCAAATGTTTTATAAGCCGCTTATTTGTGAAACAAAAATGTAAATATATTTTAGACACAACATGAGCAAGAGTTTCACTTTTCCATTGAGAATCGATTTATAGAACAAGCACAAGCGCATGGTCACAAACCTTATCAACCAATCAGAAGGGCCGATACTATGGGAAACTTTGTGCATGATATAGATAATACTAGAGGAAGCTTAGTCTAGCCATTATTATGTCAAAACATGGCCGATTTAAATGCAGTTTTTGTTGGTACGTCCAAGGATACACATTTAGCTATAGATTAACATATAAAACATGTGTGTTTTTTTTAATCTTTTCACTTAAAATATTTAGATGTATTCATTAAGAGGGCCGATACTACGGATACACATGCTTGAGACAGATTTATATTTCAACTATATCTCGTTTAAATAATACGGATATTGTGATGTTAAACTACTTGTATTGATATAAAACCCGGAACTGTTTTGTCTATACAGATTAATTTCGAAAGGAAGGGGATTCATATCAAAAGATGATGTAAAAGGTTAAGTAGCAGCTGGTACGAACATGTTTTATTCCTTTTATTCCGAAAATTCTGTACACGATTGTTGACAAACACGTGTCATTTATATTGGCGATAACGTTGACTAGTTACATAACATCTATGCAAATGAGATGTGAATACGTCTTTTGTATTGTAAACTTTGTGTATTTACTGTAAAGATTTTCAGTCAAATCGTCTGACCTTGAGTTTAATGCGTTCAAATTGAACACTTTTTTTTGCCCGTATCCCCACATAGAACGCATATGTTAGTACATTGGTGCAGTTTACCGCTTGAACAACAAGCAGACGTATTGGTGTGTCAAGCGTTCCTCAACGCAGGCACGTCACATTTTACAATGCTCAAAACGCTGTATCGTTAGTTAAAGGGATACGTTATATATATAACAAACTTGCTCTGGCATTTTGCTCATGTAAACTGTTTTCTGTTTCGTTGACCTCTAGGTGGTCTATTTTCCTAAACAAAATCAATTTGATTTAATTCCATACATATACATAAATAGGAAATGCAATAATATTCTTTGTTGTGGAAGTACAATACTATTTTGGTAGTGTAAACTTAAATGAAACAGTAGTCTAGAGTAAACTGAAATGAAACAGGAGAGTAAACTGAAATGAAACAGGAGAGTAAACTGAAATGAAACAGGAGAGTACACTGAAATGAAACAGGAGAGTAGACTAACATGAAACAGGCGATTATACTGAAATGAAACAAGAGAGTAAACTGAAATGAAACAGGAGAGTAAACTGAAATGAAACAGGAGAGTAAACTGAAATGAAATAGGAGATTAAACTGAACTGAGCTCGTAACGTCGTTGAGAAGGCAAACATAAATCGAATTGAAAAGTAACTGTCAGATTTTTTTTTGAAAAATTGCATATAAAGTGCACCTGTAAGTGCCACAGTCCCTTTAACATCGTCGTCTACCCGCGACTAATTGTGCCAGTATTTGATGAATTCGGAGGAGCGGACTGGGTCGAACATGGGCATCCAAAAAGGTATATTCAATAGTTAAAACATTACATTGTACATGCACAAAACAATTATTCACATGCATACGTAAATAACTTTAACAAAACATAGTTAACCTCTGTAAATACATAGAGTTAACTTTTATTCTATGATTTCCCATCGTTTATAGATAAATATAGGCGATTTAAAGCTGGTAAAAATTGTTTCAAGAAGTGAAGAATATTAGTGAACATTATCGAGAATTTGCACTACTTTGCGGTGAAATGACATAGCTATTTTGATGTGTTGACGTTATTTTTTTCGCGAAATTATCCAGTTTAACCCATTTAAAAATGTAAACAAACGATGTAAAAAAAAAATAGATGTGTTTGTCAGAAACACAATACCCCCTTCTGCGCCGCTTTGAATTGAAAAATAAAATTTGTGATTATATCCCTTTAAATATTATTACTTCCCGTGTGAAAATGATCTGTACCTGCCAAATGATAAATAGAAATTATCTCTCTTTAAAGCTTGTTACTTCCCTTGGATTTTGTTATTGACCTTTGACCTTGAAGGATGACCTTGACCTTTCAGCACTCACAATGTGCAGCACCATGAGATACACATGGATGCCAAATATCAAGTTGCTATCTTCAATATTGCAAAAGTTATGGCCAGTCTTAAAGTTTTCGGACGGACGCACAGACTGACAGACAGACAGACAGACAGACGGACTGACAGTTCAACTGCTATATGCCACCCTACCGGGGGCATAAAAAGGAAATCTGTTGTTTCCGGTAATTATCGATTTCAATCCACTCGTGTTCGTTGAAAATGAATATTTCAAATCGTTGCAGCGCCATTCTCGAAATATCGATATCCCTGATCATTCGTGTATTTAAATATATAATCAAATAAAATCAGCAAATGACCTCTCTATATTTAATTAAGATAAACTCTGCCAACATCGACGATTTAACAACTGCGTTACTATATTATAGATGACTTATTGTGTCCTTAATGTATAACTTATATAAATAAAGTTTATATTATAAAAAAAACAATATTTAGCTTACCTCACTTCATCTTTTCGTTAAAGTTAATCCTTACACATTGGATGTTCAGTTGATCATATTTTACATTTAAATGTCATATCAAGCGTATTGTTCAGAAGTTGAGTTTGCAACCTGAACCTGAACTACATTGTATTTTCTATACACCGCAAACCAGTTTAAATACTCTATTTACATGCGTAGGCACGAGTATATCCTCCTATATAAATGTATTGACCAAGTTACCGTGACATCTCGTGTAATTGTTTTCATGCCCGGATAAAGGAATACATTAAAATAAAAACAAGTTCACAACACAAATGTGCGTATTTTGTTGTTGTTTATAGACGTTCGGTACTTCCTTAACGATTATATTTGTTCAGGCATGTGTCGAGGCTTCGATGTCGCCCGATAGATCCATAACCATATAAATCTGTAAATAACGTCTGCTATCGATTACAATTTAATTATAAACCAACGCAAGGCTAGGCAGTTATCTGCGTTATTGCGCCATTACCAACTTGGGTGTTAGTTTACCAAGGATTAAGTGCGTTTTGCAAAACATGTTTACAAATAAGTCCAAGAATACTGTGGTACGTTAAACCGTAATTATATTCTCACTGAATTCGATACCGGCAGTGCGTGTCTCTGTTTAAGAATGACTTAAATTATATTATTCCACCTTGCATATTTATGGAAGAGCACGTAAGCCATTATAATGAACCTTGATTTAATAAAGCTTTTTACTGTGATATATTTTGTTTCAACATTCACTGTTTAGAAAGGTATAATATTTATAGTCATTTAATTTAAACACATTTTGTTGTATATATTGATTTTCTAGGGCAAGTTGTAACTGCAAGAATAACAATTGTTATTTTAAGATTGTGTTACTGTCATAACTGTAAACAATGACATGTTAACATATTTAATCATACCACAAATTTAAGGTCGGGCGGGTAAGTGTACACAAATAACTTTGTATTTCTTATAACACATGCTTAACATCATAATCTTTGTCGGGCTAAAAGGGTATTTTTGTTTGTGTGGCAATATTACGATCCTAAAGCTCCGAGCCCTTATAATTGTAAATATTTATAAGTGTGGTATGTTACCGATATTAGACTCGATATGTATTAACTAATAATAATATTACGATAACTATTCATGTACAGTATGCATGTTACGGTAGACGTAACATATCACTAACATCTGCAATATTTTCTAAGAACATTTGTGTCGCGTTCTGTAAAAACTGGACAAAACGCATGTGCGTAAAGTGTCATCCCAGATAAGCCTGTGCAGTCCGCACAGGCTAATCAGGGATGACACTTTCCGCCTGAATTGCATTTTAGCTAAGAAGATACTTTCTTTAAACGAAAATACAAAAAAACGGAAAGTTTCGTCCTGATAAGCATTTGCGGACTGCACAGGCTAATCTGGGATGACTCTTTACACATATGCATTTAGCCCAGTTTTCCAAGAATGTGGCTCGTTTTGTAGAACCTTTTTAGTTTTCAATTACAGATCGTTGGAGAAACAAGATCGTCTCCGGATTCACATTTTGCACGTGCACGAGAAACATCGTCCACACAAGTGTGGGNGGTTGTTTTACTTCTACGTAATTCGAAAATTGATTATTTTAACAGTATTGCACAGAAGCTCAAGTCATCCGATCTTTGCGCTAAAGACTGGTGGACAACACTTCGAACATTTATTCCTAGTAACACAAATAACACAATTCCGCCTCTTAACGATGATCAAACCAATAATTTTGTAGTGGAGGATATAAGTAAAGCCGATATGCTCAACAAGTACTTTGCAAGTCAGTGTTCAGTTGATGAAAGCCATCACGATCTTCCACCTATGCACAATGCAAACGCTAACAGTCCTCAGTCTATACTTATAACACAGGAGGAGGTCATTGACTCAATTAAATGTCTAAAGGTAGGAAAAGCATCCGGTCCCGATGGAATAGATAACCGAATTCTCAAAAAGGCAATGCATAAATTAAGCTACCCTTTGTGTGATTTATTTAACTCTTGTCTAAATACTTGCAGAATGCCTTCTTGTTTGAAAACTGCAAATGTGTGCCCAATTTTCAAAAAGGTGATCCATCCTTAGCGTCTAATTATCGTCCAATATCACTGTTAAATACTACTGAGAAGATCTTTGAGAGGATATTACATAAACACATTTTTAAATTTCTTCGTGCGAATGCATTTTTTGCACCCACTCAATCTGGTTTTTTACCAGGTGACTCCACTGTCAACCAGCTTTCATATATTTATAATTCATTTTGCAGAGCCCTAGACAATGGCCTTGAGGTCAGAGTTGTATTCTTCGATATAAGTAAAGCTTTTGATAAAGTATGGCACAAAGGTGTATTATGCAAATTACAACAAGCAGGAATTCGAGAAAATCTTTTATCGTTTTTGTCTAATTATCTTGCTGATCGTAAACAGACAGTTATATTACCGGGATCGCATTTAACCCCTATTGAAATTCTCGCCGGAGTCCCTCAAGGCTATATTCTAGGGCCGCTTATGTTTTTAGCCTATATAAATGACATTATTACTGATATTAATGCACACATACATTTGTTCGCTGATGATACCAGTCTTTTCATGGTCGTGAATTCACCTAACGCTACTGCAGCCGTATTGCAGTCAGATATCGATAACATTTCCAGCTGGGCTGAAAAATGGTTGGTATGCTTTAATCCCTCAAAATTCGAATCAATACTAATTTCTTGCAAAATAAATAAACCAACTCATCCACCATTGACTATGTAAAACGTTAATATTCCTATTGTTGATGTCCATAAACATTTAGGTGTTTTTATGTCGAATGACTGTACATGGCATGTACATATATCCTACATAAAGGAAAAGGCATGGACACGAGTTCATATAGTGCGTCGACTAAAAATAATGCTTGATAGAAAAACTCTCGAAAAAATATATGTATCGTTTATAAGACGAATCCTTGAGTACTCAGATTATGTATTTGATAATTGTACGCAATAAGAAAAAGATAAACTAGGAAAATTTCAAATCGAAGCCGCGCGAATAACATCCGAATGTACACGTTTAGTATCATAAGAAGATGTTTATAATGAGCTAGGATGGGAAACTATTAGTCAACGAAGACGCAAACATAAATTAATATTAATGTAAAAAATAAACTCGAACAATGTTCCTTACTACTTACAGTCTCTTTTGCCCGCAACAGTTGGGTCGAGTAGCAATTCTCATTAAGAAATTCGTCACATCTCCAAACAATTCAAGCGCGAACGTCAGTTTATTCAAATTCGTTTTTATCGTCCACTGTATCTGAATGGAATAATCTTCCCGATGTCGTCAAAAACGCGGACTCGATCCAGTCCTTCAAAAGGCTCATTAACATAGATCGACCGATTGCAAATCCCCTATTTTTATACGGCGAAAGACGATCCCAAATGTTACTCACGCGCCTAAGAACAACGTGTAGTGCCTTAAATGAACATCTTTTCAGGCGCAACATTATAACTTCCCCGTTATGTCAATGCGGGCGTCATGAAACGACGTCACATTACTTTATCGAATGCACTCAGAATGGACATATTCGCGGCGAACTTTTTAACTCCTATACACAGGCTATCCCGTAAAGCCTAGACATGTTAACATGAAAACTTCCCTGGATTTAGTCAAAACATATCTTATAAGTGATTATACATATCGACATGATCCTACAAAATATTTCTTATACTAATTAAGTGAATCGTTCAAAAGTTGACATGATAATACACTGACACAAACAAATAACATAAAAGATAAGGAATTACATAAAATAAAACACATCTAATAGTAAAAATGCATGGAATTCTCGTCTACTTTCATATCATTTAATAGATGTTTCTTAACAAGTTTCTCAAAAGTAAATTTCTATTTGATGGCTTTTATGTTATCAGGTAATGAATTCCAATCCTTAATACCATTGTAGTAAAATGAAGAACTAGTAAAGCCATCAACTTGAGGTACATAAAAATCTGATTTTCAAACAGCCTAGAAAAATCATTTGGTATGTCAAATACGGGATTTTATCCTTCTCGTGTGCCGAAATAAGGGTATTTGACATACTTTTAATTTTAACTGACTGATTATGTGATTAAGTTTGGGGTCATCTTGGGGTTTGGCATGCATTTCAACTGTTTAAAACCCCTATCTGATTTGAAATGGATTATTCCAAGACGGTGACCCCGGAATTAATCATTTCAAGTATATTTATGTCTGATGTTTAATTGCTACGTTGTAAGTTTCAAACTTTCCATTTAAATAGATTACTGCTGGGCTAAGTGTATGGTTTTCAAACTGGTTTAAACCCCAAATGATTTTGATTTGACCGTTCCAGGGCGGTGGTGACCCCCGCTTTGACCATTGTTTTATGTTTTATGTCGTGCCGTATGTATTGTCTTTTATTCCGATTCCGTAAATTTAGGCTTTGTTATAAGCATTCGTTACCAGTAACAGTTTTAAAATAAGTCCACGTTATAATCACGAATAATATGATAATATAAAACAGAATAAATTTTCAAAATCATGAAACATTCGAGTGTTGCGAACGCGGTATTAAACTATCAATGAAAAAGGAGGCACATGCACTAGCCAGCCAGCCACGCAAATAAACAAAACAGCATTATTTCGTTTGTTTTGAGTTTGGTCAGCGTGGAGGTCATACACAATGGATGAATAAATACATACATGAATTAATAAATATGTAAAGGGGGTTTAATACATGTGCGTAAAGTGTCGTCCCAGGTAAGAATATGCAGTCCGCACAGGCTAATCAGGGACGACACTTTCCGCCTTAAATTAATGAATGAATGAATTACTATAATATAAATGTCCGTCATTTGGATTTTAGGATGCCAGTTCATTATAACACCACCGCCCTTGACCGACTTGTGCCCGACCCCAGGACAGGTACGTCTGGACCTGGTCCTTAAGACTGTCTTATACAGTTCGCCAAGAGACTAAATTGAGAATGCTGGCTTTTGGTAAGTCCATCTATTTTCAAACTTACGATGTGTTTGCAAAGGAGAGTAAATAAACGATCATGTAATCGATAAATATATATAAAATTCATATCAAAGCGGATCAACTGACTAAATATGTTAAATATTTAAACGCATGTGGTCTTCGAACAGATGTGTTTTAGTAAATAATGTTTTTTTAATACAGCTGTATTTGGTTCCAATATTTGCATCGCCATCATACAAAATACACTGCTTTTCTTTTAATGAACATAATAAATTTAATAATTGTTAATAAATGAAACAAAAATTGTACATATAATATTGAAGTTAAAACTTAAAATACTTTCGGTAACGAATCTTAAAAATACGTACATGATGCAAAAATATATAGAAGTAATGGTATGTCAGGAGCTAGGACTTTGATTTAGTGATTGGAGAATAGCGTGCTATTATAAATAACTCTTTCAGTTATTGTTTAACATATGCTTAAGACTGTCCATTCATTTTTAAATATTTCGCCCTCATGGTCTTTAAGACATGAAAACGATATTTTTGGATTATAAGTATCAAAGAGAAAATCATAAAACGCCAAAAAAGTGAATATGACATCACGACGTCATGTTGACGTTAAAATATAACCCCAAAACAATATGGCACCTTTATAAAATTCAATAACGAGAAACTGAACATCAATGATGGGGATAAATAATCAATGCACCTATAAAACAGATGTGAGTATAGTAAGATAATATTATTTAATAATAAATCTGCCTCATAACTATCGCATTACGGTCTTCTACAGTAGTAATACTGACTTTGTAAGTGACTCGTGTATGATGATGATCGTATTTGTGAAAATGATAATGATTATTATGATGATGATAATGACGATGGTGAAAATGACGATGATGACGATGGTGATGGCTATTTTTATAACTATTATCACTATTATTATTATAGTAGTAGTATTAGTAGCAGTAGTAGTAGAAGTAGTAGTAGTAGTAGTAGTACTAATAGTAGAAGTAGTTGCAGTTGTAGTAGTATCATCATCAGCAGCAGCAGTAGCAGCAGCAATAGAAGTAGTAGTAATAGTAGCAGTAGCAGCAGCAGTAGCAGTAGAAGTAGCAGTAGTAGCAGCAACATTAGCAGCAGCAGCAGTAGTAGTAAACATTATAATATCATTATTATAATATATTATTATAATTAGTATTGCAATATTATAATTATTACATAATATTACTGTGTGAATATTATTAAATAGTTATTTACAATTTCAGCAATGTGTGAAGTCGGGTTATGTCCATTCAGTATTCAGGGTTTGAATCCGCTCAAGTTCTATCACTTTTCACTTTCACGATTAAGATCTACCCTTGATTGTTTCCAACGCGGTCAATCCCACTCGTTTATTAGAAGTCCATTGTCTGGTGAGTATTTACATTATTACAGACGCCGAATATCCTTTTTGAAGAAAATTCTTGTTAAACCGCAGAAAGATCAATTCTTTTTATAGTTCAGCATGAGTGGTTTGGTCAGCCGGTGCTCGCTCTGAATGACGCATTTCTTGCTACTTGACACCGCCTCTTGCATGGCCTCTACATTTCGTTGAGTTCCAGACGTGTCTCGTCTTGCAACGTTTGCTTTAATTTTAGTGAGGAGTTTCAGGAAGTTTATGTCTTTTCCGGGATGAGATTTCTCGAGTCCCTCTACCTCTTCTAATAGTGCCTGTTCCATCCACGATCCTTTTTCACCATCACTGCAATTTGCAAACAGCCATATACATTTAATAACGCATATTGTCTTTCTGATGGAAATACATACATTTTCCTTGGGATTTGAACGTGTTGCTGTAATGAAATTATCAATAACACGACTATTGCCAAGCAGTGATGTCCCCTACCGGCTCCACCAATGTCAGATTGTTTTTTGATTTTTTTTTTAAGTATTTGTTGCCATAGCAACCAGAGTTTTGACGTAGGAACAAAATGAAATGACGTACATAATCTCCATATTGCCATCTGTCCATGTTTTAAGTTTCATGAAAAAATATGAAGAACTTTTAAAGTTATCGCAGGATCCAGAAAAGTGCGACAGACAGACTGACAGACGGACAGAGCGCAAACCATAAGTCCCCTCCGGTAAAACCGGTAGGGGAAAATAACATAGTTAATTTCACATTTTCGATATATATATAAATTGTGTGTGTTAAATAGTTTGATCAATACAAATGTTTTGTTTTTTTAAACGCGACTTTTCCTAACCCATACATGTGACTCCGTAAACCAATTAATCTAGCATATCAACTTTACACATTTACAAATATAGTAGCAACACAAATCGAAGAAAACAATCGTAATTAACCTGTACGACACCATGCCGGGAGTTGTTCCATAGACAATTATGAAGTTCTCTGGTATGTCAGGCATCTGGATTGCTTCTGGTGGCACAACTGCAGGGTGTATATTTTGGTCAGTTGGGACAGCTTGATTCGCTGCATCAGCTATAATCATAGAACGTAACAAACTCTTGAATTTGTATTCGAAGCCTGATTATTCTTATAACATACTGATTTAATTGTGGTCATATTGGTATTATTAATTGTTATTATTGCTGTTTCAGAAAGGAACCAACACAATTCTCTTTTGGGGTTTAAAGATGTCTTTTTTTATATGTTCTGTTCACATTGTCACGCTTGAGAAACAGATTAAAAATATCGCATTGAATTAACTAAAGCAGGGAGCGCGAACTTCGATAATATGTACCCAGTAATAATTGAAGCAGGTCTATTTTATATTATCTTATTACCATGCATGTTAAACACACATTCATATTTTCCAATCTGCAGCTCTTAAAATAAAAGACTTCTGGCGGATAACAAGAATTTCTCCCCAGGTGATGTCTGTCGATTTTGATTTTCTTATATCTGCCGTTAATGCATTTATCATGAAACGTGTATTGCTATTTCAAATTCGAGGTCGTAAATTATGGAATATTTATTTATGCCATTACATTTTATAGTAAAATGTATTGTCGTTATGCCTGTTCAATAATTTGATTATGTTTCGTAGTTTTCAGTAAAAACGAATTTAAACATACCTGGGTAACATACCTCCATAGGGACGCCTTCGTCTTCTTAAAATGCAAAAGAAAATGATTGTCAATTAACATGTAATGTTTACAACGCTATAATACTAATGAACGTTATAAAACAATAATAGCTGCAGCTCCAGAATAATAAACTGTTTTGGTAACTTTGGTTTGAATGAATACAAACTAAAATAAGTAAACTTACCCATGATACCTCTACACGTTTCCAGAAGAATAATAACGGTTTTATTCTTGAGTGTTTCACACGTTTTTAGAAACTCAAGCAGCGCACTGAGATATAACTGTTCATTTTCCTTATCTCCAACAAGAGATATGTAACTGCCCTGACCGTCTACTCCTCCGTGAGAACAAATGGCAACTACAAGTAGGTTGTTTTCAGGCTTAATACTGTCTCCTTTCTTTGCGGATTTGATAAGGCATTTGATACAGCAAGAAGCATTTAACTTGTGTGTCGACTTATGTCGGTTGTCATGATCCCAATCACCTAAGCATATATCACCATTGAAATAAGCCTTATTTAATTGGGAAAACCCAAGTTTCTGAACAAAGACTGATTCAAGAATCCTTCTCTCAGCACAAGCTCCTGAACGGTGTCCCGGAAAATGTATTTTATGTTCGCCTTCATTGACAAGAATGATAACATCTTTAATTTCGGGGGTTGTTGATGTTGCCATAGTTGTGCTTGTGTTCCTGTAAGACAATCAAATTTGGATTAAGCTATGTATATACTTCCGTATTGAATGGTGCTTTAAAGCTTCAACAACAAGGCCTATATCTGTATGATTTAAACACTTGTTTATTGGCACCGGTCAGATTTGTAAAGAATATTTGGTGATCCGTTTTGATCCTCGAAGCGCAACGACACTACTGAACACGCTCAATCGATGCTCGAAGCGCAACAACAATATCGAAAATCTCAATTTTCCAAAACTTTGGCAATATTATTTCCGTCGTTTCTCAAGCTGGCCTATTCCTCTAAGTAAATTTAAAACGAGCTTGCGGATAAATCCATTTCATTTTTATAAATGTTTGTGTTGTTTTAATGGTATTTGTGCATGTATAATTTCACGTTTATGTATTTGTTCTTCGGCAATCCAAAAAGTATTACATCCTCAACAATTCGACATAATGTGTTATGGATAAATTGAATAATTATGTTTGTATTATTTCTCCTAATTAAAAACAAATGCATGTAAGAGAAGTCATATACAGTCATTGAAAAAACAACATCATCGGAGATTTATATAAACAAAATTAAACAAACTATACAAAATTTCATATTACATATGAGTTAAATTTACACATACATATTTGAAAATCGAAGACAAAAAGAGAACTTTGAACATTTTGTCTTTTATTTCGAAAACATTTTGTTTTGTGGACATGGTAATTTTTCAATATTTGATCGGAAAAAAGCAGCATCAAATGTTCGCCATTAACAATCGGTATTTGAATTGCGAGAACCCAAATTAACCAGTATACAGATATGTTTAGCCACGGCTAGTGGTTATTCGATTTTATCCTTTGAGAATATCCTTATTCCTATTTAACGGCAACGTTTATGCATTGCATTATTTTTTACCTTACTCAAAAACGAAAGTACAGTTCGGAAAACATTCGACTTAAATGTCAACAAATATTTTTAAGAACCAGTGTTCTTAACAAGTCTTAACACTGTTCTTCATATTAACCCATGTTTAGAACAGAATCATACATCAATAAACATTTCGTCTGCATTCAAACTTATCAATCAGAATAATAAACATTGTGCTTTAATTTTAGATGACATAAATGTATTCAATATGCATATATGGTACATTTGATACATATATGTTTATTATTATTAAATTATGAATAATACATTTCATTCTAACAATATATTTTAAAGCTCAATCTCAATCTCAAATTAATTACACGAAATATTTATTTTGAACTGAGACTGTTAAAATAGTATAAACAGGTTTTCCTTTATTGCATGTGTATTAAATATAAACTTCGACCTATTTTAGAAAAAGGTAAACAAAACTTACCGTGGATGTCTTGAAATACTATATTTAAGTGTTTTAAATTTTGATAAATTCAGCATCTGAGGACGTCTTTAGTTGTATATGTTTGTCCGAATAGACACTAAGTGAGTTTCGCAAATCTTTCACACAAGTCGAGCATATATATACAGACTACTTTCGGTTTAAGGTACCATTCGGTTTTCCAAATTATTGTGCAATATGCGGGTTTCCAAATACTGGTCCAATATTCGGGGATACCAAAATATATTCATTCTCCAGCATGTGACTTTTCTGCAGTGTGGGTGTAAATGTACTGTGATGTCTTTGTTTTTATCTTGTTTTTTTAACAACTGTGATTAACTCAGATTCCTTTTTTGTTAACACTGTCGTGAGTATTGCTTATATGTTTTAAAAAGTCAACTATTCTTATGTATTTCGATTGTATGTACATGTATATGCTTAGCATGTGAACCGATATCGTGAGGTATTTTATTTAAAAGCATGCTTTTATATATTCTTCCATGTTAAATAAGCTTTTAAACTACTAAGGCAGGGCTATATAAAAAACATTCAAGCGTTTTTTATCTAAATATTTAAATTGGACTAGAGATGCTAACTCGGGACACAATGATAAGAATCAAAATCGATGAACATAAAACTAAATTGTATAAACCCATTCTTTTCAAAAGTTTACTTATGGTGTATCCATTTTATTTAGTATTAAACTCCTTAACTGGTTCGCATGGTTTAACAAAGCTTTACGGCCCATGGTATAAAACGAACAGATTAGCAAGCTGTCAATACATGTATACATACAGATACTGTCAGACAGCATACATTTTAGTAACAAAAGCGTTTTAACTGTCATAATTAAGAAACAAAATCTAAAGCAGTTTGACTACGACGTCACCCCGATCGTGGCAAAAATTTATTAAACCCTTATATTATATTTTTTATCAACTATTTTAACGTTCAAAATACGTATTTAATATGTACATGTACGGAGAGAAAAGTAACAACGAAATTGTGTCGTTTAATATACATCAGTCATGATTTATACAGCAAATAAACATGTACGGTAGCGAATGATTCTGTAATTCTACATTTACTAGAGGAATAAGCCAGCTTAAATGAGAAACGACGGAACTAGGATTGCCAAAGTTTTGGAAAAAATGAGGAGTTCGATATTGTTGTGTCGCTTCGAGCTTCGATTAAGCGTGTTCAGAAGTGACGTTTGGGATTCGATGATCGATACGGATCACCAAAGAGTCTTTACTAATCACGCTGGTTCCAGTAAACATGTGTTTACGTTTCACCAGCCTTCATCTGCATTTGTAAATCGTAGCCGAAAACGTGCCACTGAGGATAATACATGTATTATTTGTATAGAAGTAATTAATAAACTATTATCCAATAATGTGTACCTCGTGCCAATAAAATAAACCATATAATCATGACAAACGCAGCATAAACAATTATAACTCTGAAAAAAATCTACCTCATGCTGTTTGTATAAAAAAACGTGATAATAAAATACAATTTGTAATAAAAGTGGAAACATTGATAAACCCATACACCCACGCCCACAGTCAAGAAAAAAACAGGTCAGTTCTGGAGCTTCCCAAATATGAATAATAGTTTTATCTCGAAATCTTTTGAAATGTCAAATAGTAGGAAAGGAGTGAGTATACGTAAATTGATGTTGGGATCCCGCAAATAACACAGTGCGCTCAGACGTGTGTTATGTTTGCTAAAAAGTGCATGTAGATGGAAGACCTAGTATGTAAATAGTAACACTAGTCCACAATAATCAGCCAAATAACATATTAAGTTAAAAACGCCCATAAATGCCAAAATTTTACATATATGTTGCTGCAGAATCGTGATAAGCACATATTCTGGGAAACCGTACACTTTTCAATTTAACAAAAACCTATCCTGAATAAATTCATTTTAGATTGAATTATTAATGTATTTATCTACGAAACTTCATTTACGTACAACTCTACGTTATATTCATTCTCTGATTTTGCTGTTACTGAGTATAACAACGCATGTAGGCCTAGGCCTTTCTGTTTTAGCTTTCTGAAGCACGTCCCGCTTCGGCTTAAAAATAGAAATGGTCTATTTAAATAAACAGACAAATATAGAACTGGGATTTCCAAACAATGCTAAAAATAATACGTACTGTTTGCGTCAACCGCACATGATTCAGACTTTTCACCAGGTTAGTCATTTCATTGTTGTTGTTTTTTTTTATAATTATTATCTCAAGTATATATGCTACTTGCTTGTAGGTAGATTATGAACACGCTAGGCAAGCGATTTTACAAAAGATATTTCAAGTTATTATTAGATTAATGTAATTAAATGACTATAGCCTATTGCATGTGCGCATAAATGACTAATTGGTATGTTGATTTTATTCACATTTCAACTCAACTTCATGTCTGTAATTTAACAGTATTGCGTATGTATTTTAATTGTATTTTCAAAATCTACCTACGTAGGTATATAATTACTAAGGATAATTAAGATAATTGCAACTGCTAAGTTTCAAGTCAACCATTTTCTAGTACACTGTTGATTGCATATGTGTTATTACAAGCTACTTTGAACATGTTTGATAAAATAACTGAGGACTAACATGTATATTTCTGCAGCTGTTTCGTGAATTTAATAAATGGAACAAAATTGTTGGAAACTCATGGATCGCTTTACATGACGTAAATATACGGTAAAATAAACGTCAGAATTGTCGAGAGGTTAAGTCCTGAACCTTTTGATCAGAGGGACCTGGGTTTGAATCCCTGTGGGGGTAATATGTTACACTTCTGTTTAGAGTGACCACTTATTTTATATCGATGTCTATATTAACTTATATACAAATTGGACTTTGTTGCAAAAAAGCTCGTTTCTATAACTTACATTCAACTCGGTATTGCAGTTTGATCCGATGTTAAATGTTTAAAATGGATTAAATTTCGTAAGTGTTTCTCTTTACAGCACATGTATTTGTATTATTAACAAAAAGTATCTTTAAAATGGATATGAGCGTCTGTTATAATTACAATGCATATGAGACAGGTACATGATATTCGAACAATAATTTTTATATAGCAATATACCAATCTAAAAAGTATAATGCACTCAAGACATGAACATTAAGTTTGAACACAATAGTTATCACAATATAACTAACATACTTGACTAAATGAGCACGCAAAACACAAAGTAGTCAATAAAACTGTATAATCATAACATACATTTTATTTGAGAACATTTAATAAAAAGGTACGTTACTTCATATATGTGTTTAAACGTCCACTTGTTATATACCATGATCGGCTAATTTAATCAATACTTTAACTCGCAAAAAAAAAAATGTTTAAGCATGATAACAATCATTTACGACGAGTCAACAAGCTGTGTAGGGAGAGATGATTTTACTCATTATAAATATTTCTTTTGCAATTTTTACAAAGTCAGTTTGACAAAAGAGTAACCTGTCGAAAGCAACGCATAGCATATAAAAGAAAACATTAACATGTATAAATATTTGTTTATTTAAAATAATATAATCTACATACTAGTTTAACATTAACAATACAGCATTTACAATGTTATATAATGTAAACCAACGCCTTTCAAACACTTCTCTCGACTTATGGTGTAATACGACATTTTGATTTTCTGTTCGTCCTTCGCATATTTGCTTTTGTAATGGCATCCTGCATAAAAAATAAACGTTTTAGGAATAATTGCCTAAAAATTAAGGATTTATTAATTCGGTGCTACTTCCAATATTCCATTGGCAATTGAGAAAGGTAAAAAACATGGTTGAAACCGCTCATCAAAAGACCTATGAGATGACAATACAAAGATAGATGTTCGTTTTCACAATGAAAACCGCGATAACTCTGTTACTAGTTGTCGCAACTTCTATTTATACCGTCGTCTTTAATCCGTTTAGTATGTCTGTTTTTTTTTTAACTTAAATGGCTTAAATGTTACAATAAGCCTCGAATCACGTTTAGAAAATAAACCAAATATATAGTTCGATAGCACTGGGCAAACATACACCGTTTATGATACCAAACCTCTCTGGTGTATTTGGGTGGTAAATAAACCATGTTTGAACACGAACTAAAATTGTTTAATAATTTAAGTTATAGTTAAACAATGTCGATAAATGTATATCATTTGGTAAAAATGATTTTACAAGAAGTATTGATCGAGAAACCTTATCTCCGTGTATAGTAGCATATGTCTCTATTCAGTTTAAAAACAGTATATTCTTGAACAGATATGCGTGTATATGTAGGATAGGTCACTCTGTGTTACTTAATGTGTCTATGTCTCATGTACCAGTGTTTATGTCCCTTGTCTTGTATGTGTCCATTTGCTTCTCTTGTGAGATTCAGTCCCCTGTCCTGTGTGCGTCCAGCCATGTACTGTGATGTCATAAATGTTTTGTCCAGTAAGAATGAGAGAAATCACATATACAAGTTTTGCATTGGTCAATAATAAAACCCCACTGAAATTGATTGCAAATTGCTGACCATGCGAGCCTTTGCTCTTTAGCTGTCGCAAGACACGCATAGCACTTTAATTTAACGTCGAGTTTATCATATTCTACCAACATGGTGAGTTTTAAGTTATTTGTATTTGCATTTATTTATTTGTCTGCATTGCAAATGAATTTAATTGTTTTGGAATATTGTATTTGTGTTTGTAAGGTTGAGGTGTGTTGTAATGTTGTTATTTNAACCCGCAAAAAAAAAAAAAAACTGTTTAAGCATGATAACAATCATTGACGACCAGTCAACAAGCTGTGTAGGGAGAGATGATTTTAATCATTATAAATATTTCTTTTGCAATTTTTACAAAGTCTTTTTGACAAAAGAGTAACCTGTCGAAAGCAACGCATAGCATATAAAAGAAAACATTAACATGTATAAATATTTGTTATTTAAAATAATATAATCTACATACTAGTTTAACATTAACAATACAGCATTTACACTGTTATATAATGCAAACCAACGCCTTTCAAACACTTCTCTCGACTTATGGTGTAATACGACATTTTGATTTTCTGTTCTTCCTTCGCATATTTGCTTTTGTAATGGCATCCTGCATAAAAAATAAACGTTTTAGGAATAATTACCTAAAAATTAAGGATTTATTAATTCGTTGCTACTTCCAATATTCCATTGGCAATGAGAAAGGTAAAAACCATGGTTGAAACCGCTACGTCAAAAGACCTATGAGATGACAATACAAAGATAGACGTTCGTTTTCACAATGAAAAACGCGATAACTCTGTTACTAGTTGTCGCAAATTCTATTTATACCGTCGTCTTTAATCCGTTTAGTATGTCTGTTTGTTTTTTTTTAACTTAAATGGCTTAAATGTTACAATAAGCCTAGAATCACGTTTAGAAAATAAACCAAATATATAGTTCGATAGCACTGGGCAAACATACACCGTTTATGATACCAAACCTCTCTGGTGTATTTGGGTGCTAAATAAACCATGTTTGAACACGAACTAAAATTGTTTAATAATTTAAGTCATAGTTAAACAATGTCGAGAAATGTATATCATTTGGTAAAAATGATTTTACAAGAAGTATCGATCGAGAAACCTTATCTCCGTGTATAGTAGCATATGTCTGTATTCAGTTTGAAAACAGTAAATTCTTGAACAGACATGTTTGTATATAAGAATAATTGTTAATCGAGTGCATCAGCAACCACTGATCCACTACAAGGTATAATATTTAAGCCTCGCTTTGAAAAAAGAGGGTTAAATGAAGTCAGCACAGGCTTATCAGGGACGACAATAAAACACCTCCTTTAAACGAAAAGTACTATACAAAGACAAAGTTGCGCCCCTGATTAGCCTGTGCGGACTGCACGGGCTATTTTGGGACGACACTTTACCCACATGCATTAAGCCCGGATTTCCCAGAGCAAGGTTCACATAAATTTACACACACTTTATCAGCCGTCGACTGGCGTCCTTACAATGTTAAAGGACGATGCGTGACGCGGTACGATTACATTGGTGTATACGGTACGGTTTTGTTAACGTAGGAATAAAATAACACAGTGATTAGAATAGAAACAATTATCCAACGACAAGCTCAATAAGTTTGGAATTAATTTATTATTTAAGTTTGGCAAACATATCTGTCAAGGCTGAGTTTAAACAACAAATGCATAGTTATGTTTTTTAACAAATAATACAAGAACAAAAATAATATCATAAAATTATGATAGCTTATATCCCCCAACACCGGCAGGATGTGTTATAATAGGATCATGCCACTTTAAGACATATTTGTGAAATTAATCAAGACCCCGATAACGGAAGATCCTGATACAGTTCTAACACGGATATCACTCTGGCACCGGAAGTCCATAACATATTCAATCAGTCTCTGATCAGCCTTGACGACGACAGGCGAAGATAGCACGAAGACATGGAAACAATGGCTGAAATTATATAACGAAATGGCGAGTATCGATGTTCATTATAAAATGGCACAGGGAGGTGGGCGGGTTTTAAAATAAATTTCTAAATAAGCAATGAATGCCACTTACTCAGCAATGAGACAACAGGATAAAAAAACGCAAGTGGAATCGCAGCCCATCATATACTATGGTTCAGCGCCCCATGAGGGAGAATAATTTACATGAAAGCTAACTCTTGTGTGACGGATAACTCGTATGCATATCAATATAGTTAAATAGCTTGCGTTGGATAAAATGGTTTATTCTGGAGCGAACAAACATTAGTTGGGCGTGTTTAGGCTTTTATTGTTAACCTATCTTTCGAACGCGCCTGATCATTTATCAGAAATCGTTTCATCAGTCATTTGAAAATCTGTATATTTTATCAAAAGTAACCAATTTATTAGTTGTTGAACTTTATCGTAGAAACATCTGTTGGCGTTGCTTATAATGTACAATACTATTCTAAAAATAACGTATTTAGCCAAAAAGTGTGTTCTTTGAGCAAGCCGATTCGCGCATTTATTATGAATGCTGTCTACTAAAATCGATTTGAATCATATTGCTGTCTGTGTGCAAAATGAAGATATTTGTATCGCGTCGCTTGTATGAAGTTATCACCAATTAGTACGCAAACGGTCTACCTACACTTTCTGTTTTCCTAGAGCAGTCACACCGCTATGCCGGAAGTAGACAATTCGGCTCCGATCGTCTTGGCAAACCAGATGGTCGTCCTTTGGTTGATAAGAAAGTCATTAGTTGTTCATCATTGCACACTCGGCAAACTCGATTTAAAAACCATTCAGATGTGGAATTAACTTATGAACAAAAGAAAATCAAAAGAGGTTAATGCGAAAGATTATGGGATTTAGCTACCTGTTCATGTATATCTTTAATATGAACTATTATATGTATTATGTATATTTAACTTAACAGTGACTGTGTTGGTGCTTCGGTTGCTAATGAGGTTCTAGGATACTCCAAGTGGTTTGAAACTTAAAACAAAGCAAAACAAATTTTAGTTATTCCACCAGGTGTAATTTAATATCTGTTTAGCAACACTATATCCGTTATTGATTAATGTATGATCGTTGTACCGAAAGTCCCGATTAACTCTTCACCTAACGGACCATATCACTGGTGAAAGACACACTTATGATTCAGATGGACGTTGCGCATAATTGAAAACACCACGTGAGTTAATTATTAATAGTTTCTTCTAAACTTGATTTTAATCATTTTTCTTCCGATGTTTAAACGCTTTGCCTTTGGATTATCTATTATTAAATCAAACCGCAGTCTTTTCTTCTTCTTTTCAAAACAACAATGTGATTATTACAACCAATGTTATCATCTACGATTACACTATCGAGGAAAGACCATCTCAAGTTAGTGTTTCATTGCCACGACTTAAATCCACGAAAGTGCTCGAGGTTACTTGTCTGTTGCTATTGTGGCGCTTAATCTTATACAGAAGACCACATGATCCAGGAACATTCTTTCAGACAATCATCTAGGATTTTATTCCATATAAATCTGAGCAATCATGTACCGTTTTAAGACCATACCACACAATATGGACGTTTTACGTTTTATGGTGACGGCGCTTGACAACATATTTGTAGTCCATCATTAAAATATATTCGAACAAGAACATCACACAATCATTGACGATCAATTGTATAATACTAAAAACTAAATGAAATAGAATGTGTTCTAGAACATCACAAAAATCGTCAACGAGAGGTTGTTTTTATGAAGAATTACTTATATGCAATTTAATAATTTATTGACATAGAAGTTGTTCCAATCTCAATGTTTAAATAGACTTTTAGCTTATAAACTAATTTATAATTTAATAGTGAATTGATTTATATATTTCGGTGTCCGAAAACATGGTTATAATATCTGTTTATATGATTAATATGCTAAATTTATTATTTATTATCGTCTGTATAAAAACGTTTCAAAGTTCCAAATCATTTAGTCAATTCAGTCGAAAATCTAAACAATAAATTTCATCGACACGATTCACATAATTGTATCTAAACAAAACATCTAACCATTTACTGCAAAAGTCCTATGACAGATATTGCATTCTCAACATCAGAAAATAAGTTTAGACAAAACGTAAACTTTCTTCGTTTGTTTGTTTTTTAACACAAAATTAAATGTTTTTTCAAAAGCAATAAATAAAGTTGCGACATGTCCCTGTGGCAAAGTAGCGTATTGAAAATCCAATTAAAAGAGACGCATCTTTATATTGTATCACAATTATGTGTATGTCACACAATTGACAAAAAGAAGACACGTTTATCTTTAAGTTAAAGTCGTGTTTGAATCTCACGGTGGATACTTGTTCAAAGCATTAAATTACACGTGATTTGCAGATATTTCTTAACCCCACACTATATTAATTCCCTAAGGCGGTGTAGTGTATGTACATGTGTGTGTTATACGTATCGCTTCTATGTGTATTACGGATTTAAACTATATAAATATTTCATACAATATGAACAAATGACAAGAATAAAAAGGAGATAACACTGCAATAGCAGTTAGAGGTCATGTTTTGATTGGATATTGTCAATAGACAATATCATCAACATACTTTGAAATTACATACGAAACACAAACTGTTAATAATGATTGAGAAAGATTGAAAAGTTTGCGGCATTGCATATAAACCGTTTAAATATTGTTTTTTCATTTCATTCTGCATTGTTTATTTTAATCGACATTTTTAAGAGCCAAATTTATTGTCGCCAGTTGAACGACGGTTTATCTTCATTACAAGCCACGTGGTGTTGTTTTTTTCCTAACGGGCAATCTACTTGTTAAAAGGTATATTGAATTCAAGTTTCCTATGGAATATAAACCGAAAACGTACAAAGTGTAAACAACACTCCATTTCGTTCTGTTTAAAAACTATTTATACAACGAAACAGAGCGTTCCGTTTAAAAACAAATTATCAAATGCTATAATCAAATCATCCGTCTGAATCAAAGACATTCTTTTAAATCAATTATTAATTTTGAACTTAAACAGCAATTGCTCTGACTAAGTGGTTGCTAATGGGGTTATAACATGCTCAATTAGTTAACATAATAATCTATTGATGATTCACGCGGATAAATTTCAAAAATGAGTAAACGTGTATAACACGTTTAAAATTAGCAATATATAATTTGTCAACTGGAACCTTCGCTTTTTAAAACCATTTTTATTGAAAGCAAATACAAACAAGTGAAGCACCGTAGATATTGATGTTACAAAAAAGGTATTATAAACACAATTAATAATGATGAATGGTGTATAGACACAACGTAAAAATTGGTTATCAATTTCTATGAGAAACGTTCACATAAAACTACATCCAAACTTGTTTAAAAGCTATAAATAACATACCTAATACAATTAAATATCGAGAGGAACACAATTAAATGTATGATAGTCCGGGTGGACTTTTGTATCGCATGAGTTACAAAACTATCAAGTGAGCAAGTGAAAAGCTTATCATAAATGAAAAACTTAAAAATGAATTTGGAGAGGTTTAATACACGTTAGAGTACTTCAAACAGGGAAAATATCTCTGAGTTATTCCATTGAGCGTCGTTAAAATATATGAATAGTCATATCGATTGCCGCTTTTTAATTAATGTATTATCTTTAAATCGAAAGCCGTGGTTCGCCTTATTCTAAATGGAACATATATTAATTGTTAACAGTCACACTTATTGTGCGAATGAGCATGGTGTGTGGTAAAATACATCACGCGAATGTAGTACACAGCGGTTCGTTACTACCATTTCTTCAATTCCCGACCTCTTTGCCTTTTTGTTTGAAATAACGCAAGTGTCTGCATGGTTGTACTTAATGGCGCTACTGAGATAAGAACAAATTGAAAAGAATACCCCGGGTACAAACAATAATGCATTAATCTAGTACATTAAACTTTTTCAACATATCTTTGTAATAAGTAATAAAGTCACTCAACTGCTAAAGACATATTAAATGTTCCAATGTTCAATTCATCTGATACAAACATAACAGGGATGTCGTTCATTGATAATATTAAATACATCCCTTTGTAATGTTCGTGCGTAATAACACCGTATTTCACTGATTGTAACATACTATAACGTGTTCTCTTTCAATGTTGAAATAACATATTATCGTGATGTCATATGGCGTCGATAGTTCGCTTATAAAAACGTGTACTTTAAGTGTTTTTAGGTACACGAGCAACATAATACTTGTACGTAAATTGTTAATTTGATAATAATGATACATGTTAAATGATATCAAAGGACGCAACGGCTATGTGCANATATATATATATATATATATATATAACGGTCTTGTATTCCTTGCTTCAACGTAAACATAAACACATCACTAGTCTATGATTGTCCTACCAAAGTGTGACCATTTTACGTGTGTATTTTATTGCCAAGAGCTTAACACGTCCCCAGTTAAGACGTTTCTATTGTCATTGTGGTGATCAATCTTACACTATAAATCAGAAAACTAAAGATCATTACTTTCTCATGATCTTCGAGAATTTCATTTTATAAAGCACTCAGGGACAATGCGCCGTTTTACGGCATTAAGCCACACAATACGGACGTTTAATGGCCGCAATTTCATACCAAAGGCGCTTTACGACTTAATTGTTGCCCATATTGTTAATTGACACACGATATCGTACAAAGAGAGTCCACAACAACATTCATAATAACACCAACACACGTTTAACCACACTGATATTGAAATAAACAAATGTATGTATGCATATGTATCACAAGGGTACAACACTAAACAAGCAGTATAATACCATACACATGTTTTGGAACTTTACAGACATCATACTTATAAACATCCAACAACAAACATGAAATCGATAAAACAACTACGATGTGGTAATTTGTATTCAGGACAGCTGGTGAAGAATTGGGAGTATATCCAGTCAGTATAGTCCTGACCTCGCGTCGATGGTGTAAATAGTTATTCCAATCGCATCAAGCGCTGTAGAATATTAACATTGAAAATGCATTTCGTGCAAACTAATTTGTTATTTTTAACAAAAATAGTTTTGAATGCTAAAGGTCAATTAAGACGAACGATACATTTTGTTTAAACAGATCACTAAGGTTTGGTCCAAACTCAGCCTCAAAATGTATACTCAGTGTAGTTCATATATCAAAACAATAAACATACCGACATAAATGTATGATAGAGATACACTTCCATTTTTTGTAAGTGAAAAAAGTGTACACTAAAAATCGAAAAGATGGAGAAATATAATTTATTTTCAAGCTTCAAAGTGGTAACCTTTGCGTACAACCAATCTTAATCGTTCAACTTATTGTCTTTAATTATTATTGAAATCAAGGGCTACTCGAATAGCTATATGATATGGATTTTATGACTACGGGCTTTTGTTTCACCAAAAACGTAAAATTTAAATATCGTGGTTTTCTCCGCATTTTTTAAATGAATATCTTACAAGGACGTTGCCGGTTTGTGTAATTTGTGTTAAACAAATTTAAATAACTGATTTACTCAACCTTGCATTTGATACTTCAAATACAGTGCATAGAGCAAAATGAAATATAGATACTTTAAAACTGCGAAATGTTCCGTTACTCTTGATAATTTCTATTATACTCGAATTGTTTTAACTTAAGTTTAAATGAGAAAAAAACAGAAGAGTTGAAAGAGAAACACAATGGCAGTATTATTTATGTATGTCACATGTTAGCAATAAAATATGCCACAGCAAGGAATGAAAACGCAAAAAACACATAACGCATTTAAAATGTCTTCCTATTCATAATTATCCTTGAAACACTGAAACAATATTCATTAGTTATAACTCTGTTCTTTATTACAAAATTGTTATAGTAAAATCGACAGTTGCCATTTGATTTATGGATTATCTTTATCACAAATCGCGGAAGGCTGTATTCATAAGTAAAATTGTTGTTAAAAGACACAGTGTCGATGCGGATGAGCGTGCGGTATGATCAAGATCCCAATGCGCATGTATTACCAAGGCTGCTTGCTTTACAGAGATTTTCATCCTCATTAAAGCGATATTACTTTGTGGGCAAAGTGAACCTAATGCGTGCATCGTGTTGCTCCTCTGTATTTATTTGTTAATAACAGTCACGGCATGGATTCCTCGTCAGAAGCAGAAGACACAGTCCCGAGCCTCAAGACCGTTTGAATAGTTGCCCTTCATTCATTTTCAGGGCGTGAATTCCTTTAGCAAGTGTGGGCACATTTCACACGACACAGAAGCACGTTTTTTTTTTTTTTTTTTTTTTTTTTTTTTTTTTTTTTTTTTTTTTTTTTTTTTTTTTTTTTTTTTTTTTTTATT
>VMBQ01001078.1:103427-182291 GCA_007657795.1 Dreissena rostriformis | reverse complement strand
AGAAATTCAAAATAAACAATCAGGACGTGTTAATAGGAAGTGCGGACAGTTTGCATACGTTGGCAGTAAAAACTGAAGACCAGTCTAAATCAAACATGGACGACAAAGGAAATGAGAAGAAAAATAGGGTAACAAACAAATGCCTTCAGTTCATTGTTGGTTTGTTAGACTTCCGTGTTTTAAATAATTTTGTCGTAGTAATGTTTGTAGTCGTCAGCTTCCTGATTTTCTTTGGACATTTTAACTTCGTTCTTTTTATGCCAGGCACGGCAACCGATCGGGGTTATTCCAAATATGACAGGGCGTTCCTAGTATCAATATCAGGAATATGCGATCTTGTTGGGCGATTACTAGTCGGCGTGGCGGGCGACCTACATTTCTGCGCCCGTTACAAAATCCTCGCCACAGCGTCGCTTTTTTTCAGTCTGGTGATATTTGGATTCGCATTTGCCACCCAGTATTGGTTGATGGGGATTCTCGTTGGTCTGTACGGGTTTCTCGGAGGGTGTTACGTGGCGATTAACGCACCAGTGCTGATAGACCTGGTGGGACTCGCTGCGATGCCCAAGGTGCTAGGAGTTGTGCTGTTTATTCAGGGACTTGGGGCTGCTGTTGGACAACCGGTGCTAGGTACGTCATTTAGAGTTGTTTATCATCTTCCGCTGAAGGCCGAGGGATATAGAATTGGCGTTGTCCGTCCATAGGTCATTCTGTCTGTCACAACATTTTTTAATTGGCAGGGGATATCAATTCAACGAATTTGCTTGTTAATGATGCTTTAAGTATATAGTTTTTTTTCAGCATAAATCTGTTAGTTTTTGTGTGTGTGTTTTTTTTTTAATATACTAAAAGTGCTATAATAGCAGGGTGGTTTAGTTTGATCCTATTTATTTAAGCTCGATTGCATCAAAAGCTGAAGGCTTATTAAAACGCTCTTGAGTCTGTTTCGGGTAGAACCAGTAGTTGGTGTCTTAAGGGGAGATCTTAAGAATGCTCCCACAGTGGGGATTAAGCCGATGACATCCTTGCCGCTTGCCAAAGACCATATTCATAACGCCAGCGAAATTAATTTTTTATGCTCCCCATATATATACATATGGGGAGCATATAGGTGCCAGTTTGTACTTCCGTACTTCCTTCCTTCCTTCCGTCACACTTTTGTTACAGTTTCTCATAGCGCCTTCAATATTTTACCAATCTCTTCCATATTTGGCATGTAGGTTGCATGGACCTCTACCTTTTGATTAGGTTTGAGGTCACTGGGGTCAAGGTCAAGGTCACCGAGGCTAATAACAGATTTTCTCAAGGTCCCTTTTTTTTCTATTTTATTTTTTCACACAATTAACCCATATATTGACAAAGCATCATTGGGGAGCATCCATCAGTTTAACTGATATCCTTGTTTATAAATGATACTTTAAGTTAAGAGTTTTTTTTTAAGTATAAATATTTTAGTTTCTTATTGAAATGCATCAAGTGCTATAACTGCGGGGTGGTCTTATGGCTTTATTGAAAATTCATCAATATGTGCAAATATTTTACTTTACCTTAAACTGAAGTTATCAACCAAGGACCATCATAGCCCCTCGTATTCTTAATGCACGCTTATTTATCTTGCTGGTACTGGAAAATAAACAATATTAAACATAGTCACATTGTGAACACAACCCGTCACATTGCTATGTTCCAGGTGCCATCAGGGACTTTGAAGGGTCCTTTGTATCCGTCCATATCGTCTGTTCAGCATCCGCCCTGCTTGGATCCATACTGCTCTTCTTCTATCCGATGGTAGAGAGAATTCAGAAGCGTCGGAAAAACAACATAATTGTGATTGTTGAAGCTTAAGTGTAATTAAGTGCAGTTTTGTTTAATCAAATCGTGTTATTTTGTGGTGTGTTAGTATATTGACAGGGTTTTTTTATATGGGGGAAGGGCCTTCCATTTTGGAGGAAAAATTATCGACAAAACCGAAAAAGGGAAACAAATTTCACAAAGTTAGCTTGAAATTTGGGAAAAATTGCATCATTTTACAGGAATTCTCTTAGGGAAAGGGGCCTATATAAGGCCCTGCTAAAGAAGGAAAAAAGCCCTAATCAATGATTCTAAATACAGTGTAGATACAAAAAAAGTTGTGATAGTGTTATTTCCAAATACATGTATTAGTTATTTTCAACTGTCACATACCTCAGCCATTGTATGTTACATTTTTTTTTTTTTTTACGAAAACCTTCACTGTATTCTTATAAAGGGCGTTGTTAGTGTAAGTACATGTACATGTGCATATTGCTTATCCTAAGGCAAGTTGTGTGTTACAATTTATTTTTACAAAAAACCTGTACTATTTTCCTATAAAAAAGCAATTTTTTGTCCTATATATAATCCGTTTGTTCTGTTTGTACATGTATGCCTACATGTACCTAGAAAAACGATATACATTTTCCAACAGGTCAGTCACATTTAAATTTATCTGCAATTGTTTTTGTATCATTTTGCAATAATCTATCATATTCTTACATGTATCAAGGACAATTACTTCAAACAATAAATTCTTTTTTACATGTAATGCTCTCAAATCAGAATACTGTCTTGTATAACGGTAGAGCTATTTGAAATAAAATACAGAGTGTTCAGGTTTTTGTTTAAATTGATACATGGAGAAATAATCCCTTAACAAGTAAAAGAGGGAAAGGTGTTTATTATACTGTCATCACTGAATTCAGATTTAATTTCCTTCAGTTTTGTTATTTCACAGGGTATTTACCATTCCTTGGTTATACATCTTTTTTGAATCTCGGTGGTAATATTTTAAGGCTAATTTAACTCCTCTTTGTTATTTTGGAGTTTTATTGTGCCTTTAAAGAGTATCCCTCCTGAACAGTTTCTGGGATGATTCGCTTGATATTTTATTTTGTATTTCTTGTTGTTCTTATGAAAACTTCTGGGGGAGCTAATGTTTATAATGTTTGTTTTTACAATAAAACATTATTTTTATATACATATACTCCGATTTGGAACATTATATTTCATTGCCGAACTAAGCAACGAAAATCACTAAAGGGAAATGAAATTGTGTGTACATATTGATCTGATGTAGTCATGGTTTAGTTACATGTATTTTTAAACCTTTTTAACTCGATCTTAATTTTTATAATCTCTTTTTTATGATCTGAGTTTTTATTTACATGTATTTTTTATCACATTATACTTAAATTGTAGACAATCTTCAAAGATTAATTATTATATTATTATTATTATGAAATGATCAGGAAATTCTGTTGTATATTTTATACATTTGAACCTGTCAATCTCTTCTTTAAGCATTTACAATTACCCGGTATTTGTTTTGTTTAAATATTGATGTATTGTTATTGTATTTTNTGTTTGTAAGTTAAATGGGATCCTGTGATAAATAAACAATTACTGAAAATATTTTGATGAAACTGAGAGTACTTAAGAAAACAATTTTAAAATCTAAAGAATTCAAACCATTTGTTTGATACATTACAATTAAAAAAAAATTAACACTAAAAGCTAATTTTATGATTCAATCTTGATGTAACTTAGTCATAATCTTTGTCTTGACAATATCTAGGCCAAGTTCGTTATCAGGCTCACAGGTGTTCATAAACAAGGTCACCAGGTCAAATCTTTGAAAAAAACATATTTCCCCTCACGAAGCCACATTTATGACTCAATCTTGATAAAACATGGTCAGAATGTTATCTTGACTATATTTGAATATTTATCATGTGTGGTAAATAGAAGAACACCAGGTCAAGATTGATGAGAGGTGTGCCTTGATTTTAGGTGAACGCTTTAGGGCCATCCTGACCCTTTTGTATTTCTCTATAGGTCAATTGTCCGGTCACTGTTACTAAAAATAGAATAGCACAGTGAAATAAACTATGATTTCTATGAGACAAATTATACATGTAAAGAAATGTGTGAGGTTTATCCCTTTGCATGCTGGGAAATTTGTCTTCTGCTAAAATGTCGTCTGCCAAATTTCTAAAATTAGCATTTTCTTCGATTTTTTTTTCAAAGAATACTATCAGAGTAGCAAACAGTTTGGATCCTGATGGGACGCCACGTTTTGTGGCGTCTCATCTGGATCCAAACTGTTTGCAAAGGCCTTCAAAATCCGGTTCCAGCGCTCAAAGGGTTATGTCCAACATTTCTTTCAGCAGTTGTCAGTCTTATTTCTGTATCCAGAGGTCAAATGTTTTGTCAATCTTTAACAAAAATCGAAGAAAACTTACTGTTCATACTGCTGTTACCAATGAAAATTGTATAACATTATGAAATGGTACCCATAAATATTGGTCATAGTGGAGGTAATGCTGGGGACTCCTGTTTTAACTTTCAAAGCCTTTTAATGTAATTTTACATCTACCTATATCCTGTTTGTTATACAATTTTAAAAAATAACTGTTGAATGTTCAAGATTTAATATATCTGCATGTATTTTTTTATTTTTATGCTTGATACAAAAAATCATTCTAAAGTGTACGTAGACGTTAGAAACATATCGGTTTTATAAGGTATGTGATATGATAATTGTAAATATTTTAATATGGTCGAAGACATTTTTCAATTTGTACAGAAAATATATTTTAAAATATGTTTTGTACATACTAGCTTTTAATCTCATCGGCTAAAATTGATGAAGTATAAATTTAAAATTCAAAACTTACATAGTTGTGGCCTGAATAAATGCTGATTTGTATATGCACCAATACTTTCATGTCCATTCCATTCTGTAAAATGCTTTTTGTGCACTTTTTTGTGATTCCCTTTTGTCTGTTGTTTGATGTTAAGCATCATCATGTTTCTTAAATCATAATAATACTATTTTTGATAATTTTCGAAACTGGGTCATGTTGGGTCAAAAACTAGATCACTTGGTCAAATGGGCATTTTGTCATGCCATTCCACTCCAATTACTTCAGGGAGTAATTGCTCTTTGAACATGTTTTGTTCAGTGTGTGATACAAGTGCTCCGAATGAGGGCGAAACTTTCTATCCAGCATGGCAGAAGAGTGAACTAGAGCTTGGTGTCACGTCCTTCTGCCCCACTGATTTTCGTGGGAGTTATTTTTTTATGCCCCCGAAGGTGGGCATATAGTGATCGCACTGTCCGTCCAACCGTCTGTCCGTCTTAAATACTGTCACACTTAAACTTTAAAGTTTGCATTTAGGTTTCGAAAAATGTGGGAAAAGGGGGCATTTGTCATCCTATGGTGACAACCTTGTTCCTTTGATTAATTATTATGACATTTTGCACGGAACTTTTCCTTTTCATACAATATTATAGCAACTCATAATTGGAATTTGTTCAAACTGTATCTGCAGTGACCTTATAATGTGGAAGTGCGCATATTGTCAGGTCATTTTTATTATATCCCTTTGAATAATAATTTGTTTACCCTCCAGATCTTGGATGCTTCTGATCTCATATTCGATAAAAAAAACTTAATATATCTGACTGGCATACTTTCTGTTTTCCTACGGCGACCCAGGACGAGGTAGGATCGCCAAGAATCCTGTTGGGTTGTTGCAAAAACGCATGAAGGGTTTATTAAGGGCGGACACGCACATACTATTATGTTGTTCCAAGTTTATGATTTTCCACAAAGTTATTACCCTTGAATTCATAACATGATGTTTTCGTGATTGTTGTTTTGTTTCCACGAGAGATCTCTGTTATTAATGATCAGAAGTTTACTAAACTTTCTAAATAGTACCCCCAGAGTGTTATATTGTGAGGTTGGTACACCCCAATGATTTTCACGAATTTATATTGATATTTTGTATTTTCTTATCAAATTATAAATTGTTTGTTTCCATAAAAGATATCAGAAACAAAAAAAAATCCTGATATCTTTTATGGAAACAAACAATTTACTATATATATATAATATATAATACATTTAATGATTCCAATTTGATGAAACATTATACGTGTATGTTGTGGACAGCATGTTTCCAGGCTTCAATGATTTTAAGGAGGTTATTGCCATCTGATTGCAAATAGGACAGTTTTCAAGGAACTTTTTGTTTCTGCTGGAAAATCAGTGATTTAAGATACTTAAGTTGATGAAACTTGCAGTGTTCTTTAAGGTTAGACCTGCAAATATTGTCAGGTCATTTCTTTCCAATGAGTGTAAAGTTTGCTTCTGATTTCTTAAAAAATTTGGACATATTTATGGCTGAACAAGATCTCTTAAACTTATTCACCTATTTTGGCACCTTAGGCATATTGATTAGGTGTTTTGATCATTTAGTAATAACCTCAATTTCTAGTCACCATCTTTCAATTAACCCATAAATTTCAAAAATGCATTTTTGGAGAGCATCCATCCGTTTCACTGATATTTTTGTCTTAAGTCTTCGGAGTTTTTTTTTTAATTCTACGAATGGATTTATAACCTCGGGCCCATACCTTGGGTGTTGTATTTATCAAATGAAGAACAAATCACACGGACTGTTCAATCAACGTAGAGTCGTATACAAATGCTGATTTTGTGTTTCTGTTATCGACACAAAACGTCTGTTGTTGTTTTTATGCCCCCAGTAGGGTGGCATATAGTGATCGCACTGTCCGTCCGTCCGTCTGTGCTTCTAAAATTCCGTCACACTGGCATTTAGGTTTCGAAAATTGGTCATAACTTATGCAATATTGATCATATCAACTTGATATTTGGCATGCATGTGTATCTCATGGAGCTGCACATTTTGAGTGGTGAAAGGTCAAGGTCATCCTTCAAGGTCAAAGGTAAAAAATAATCAGTAGGCGCAGTAGGGGGCATTGTGTTTCTGACAAACAGATCTCTTGTTTGTTAAAATTATTGGTTGTAATGTTAAATATAGCTGATTTTGTGAAATGAATTATTGTTTTCATCGGTCCAATAAACTATTATTACACACGCCAACATTTTGTTTTATAATACAACCGAATTACAATTTCGCTTACAACTTTCATTTTGTGCGCTTTTTTTTTTATATGACAACTGATTTAAAATTTATCTTAGTAAGTCTTCTGTGCGCTTGTTATATGGATATTATTTTATTTTTATTTTTTTTAACACGGTGAAGAAAAACTATAGATACGTGTTCAACACTAAACATACTACGTTCTGAAACGCGTTAAGCGTTAAACTTTAATGGTCGTTGACTTGATCTACCGAATTATAATATTAATTTTACGACATGAAAGTTCCTTTCAAATCTGTCAGGGACCTATACTAAAATATGGTCCCTGAATATGTTAAATGAATATATACACGTATTACATGTTAATAGATCAAAAATGGCCTTCTGTTGACACAATGTTTGTATTATATGTTTGTTTCGCTTCACGAGTTAATAACGCGAAATGTGTTCTTGTCATATGCCGTGATTTACTTGCTTCTTAACTCGACGGAATCACTCCCGCTGAACTACGTTACAATGGGAGGTGCGTCTGTACGACAATGCGATACGGCCTCATAACTACAACGGTTACGGCGTCTTGACGTTTCGCTTCTTTATATTGACATTTATAGACGTACACACGCGTTGACAAGGTAAATTCTTTGTTTAAACTTACACGTAAAACGGGATATGGCATTTATTTTCATTAAGTAATGTTTCTTTACTCGCTTCCTAAGCTACCGAGGCATTTTCTAGCGTGAACTCACGATAAAAGAGAGAAGTTCAAGCTCAAAACATAGAAAATCCAATTAATTCGTTGTTTCAGGCTTGCAGTTTCTGTCACGATGATTATTTAAAATTATTTGTATCAAGTTTACTCTTTTCAAACATATGATGCCCATGTGTATATTGTTATTGGTGATTTCAATCCGATTTTGCAAAATAGTTGTAGCATGTCAACTCCGTGTACATGTTACGGTATCTTCTCTTACGACTAAGACATGTTACGGTGTCTTCTTTACAGCGGTACAGCGCCTGCAGGAAGGCAAATTTACAAGCATGGATATTTCCTTCCACGATACAAGCATTTTGGACGAGAGCATGGAGGTCGTGATTGACTTCAACAGCAACGAAGTGCCGTGTACATCGACGCCTATTGCAAAACAAACAACAGAAGGNAATTTTTTTCAATTGGGATTTTTTCCAAATTTTGGGAACAAAGTATACCTTTTGCCATTGGGAACATAGCCGTTATTCGGCTATAAAATCGGGCCAAAAAAAACCCTGATATAATAGCCACATTTATTGCCAAATCTTCATGAAACTTGGTCAGAACATTTGTCCCAATAAAATCTTGGCAGAGATTGAAACTGGGTCATATGAGCTCAAAAACTAGGTCACTAGGTCAAATATTTAAAAAAACATGTTAAAAGTCACTTTTTTGGTCCAATCTTCATGAATCAGCTTGCATTTTTTCAGAATAGTCTAGTTCCTTTTGCCCTCATGTGAGCGCCTTAGGGCCTGATGGCCCTGTTGTTTTTATAATACAACTTATTAAAAAATTATCTTAGTAAGAGTCTTCTGTGCGCTTGTTATATGGATATTATTTTATTTATTTTTTTAAACACGGTGAAGAAAAACTATAGGTACGTGTTCAACACTAAACATACTACGGTCTGAAACGCGTTTATGCGTTAAACTTTAATGGTCGTTGACTTGATCTACCGAATTATAATATTAATTTTACGACATGAAAGTTCCTTTTAAATCTGTCAGGGACCTATACTAAAATATGGTCCCTGAATATGTTAAATGAATATATACACGTATTACATGTTAATAGATAAAAAATGGCCTTCTGTTGACACAATGTTTGTATTATATGTTTGTTTCGCTTCATGAGTTAATAACGCGAAATGATTTACTTGCTTCTTAACTCGACGGAATGGCCAAAACGTACGCCGAGAATGAGCTTTATGATAAATGAGAAGTCGTCACGTGCCAAAAAGGTTGACCCATAGGCGTTAGCCGATGTTTTCAACTTAAAACAAGTTTTACATCTCAGTGTCAGTGCAAGATTGAACTATCTATTATTCCAGGTAAACAGGACTTGGTTGATTTTGAACACGACGACAGAGCGAGATTTCTGAAAGCAAACGTATCCGTTTCTAGCCCTGGGCGTTGCTTGTTGTCAACCGACGTGTTCGCGTGTCTTTCTGTTTCATCTATTAAAGACAAATATTCACAATATTTTGACATTTCTTTTACAGCGGCAAATATCAGTATATTATCAAAGTGTCTGTTCGGACAAATAGCGGAAGTTAAATCATTACATTGTCAAATACGCACCCCAGATGAATGGGCTACTCTAAAATCTAGCAAATTATAGAGTAAGTCTCTACTCGCCAGGTTTCACCCTACACACATTGACTTTTTATCATCTGAGCGTCCATATAGATCTGGACGTCTACCCCACTCTCACTCTTTAAACTCTTAATCTAAACTTTTTATTAAACTACTAGTTTATCAAAAAGAACAACAATAAACAACGATGAAGGATAAATGTGAACAACTATTTCGCATATGTGCTACTAATGTCCCGTTGTTCGGTTTTTGATATAACATAATACTGAACAGTCCTAAGCAGACATCCGAGAATATTTCAACAACTTAATATGTTTTTAATTAGTTTAAATTAGCAAAGTAACCCGTTGAATAAATATTATTGTATTTGTAGTGTGACGTGTTAGGACTTTTTAGTAGTGTAGTGTCTACTAATGTCATGTTCCGCCTTTTTTCTTTTCTTTTATTTGAACAACACAAAGAAACATTATCCCTTTTATTGTATGTTTCTAATTTGTTGCTAAGTGCCCGTGGTGTCGGCGAGGCCTGTGTTCCTGCATGCCCACATTTGTCACCGTAATGTTGGCGCGTTAATCTTTCTACGTCAACATTCTGCATTCCGTTAACGTTTGTAAGACAGACGCGCGCGTGGAAAACTGGAAAGTCGTGTTTTACGGATTACATTTCGTTTCAATACAAAGGCAAGAACATTTCTAAGAATATTTTTTTATTAGTATTCATATATGTGTACATTTTACCAATGAATGTTGGGGACTTATTTTGTATGCTTGATCGAATCGCAATGATATCGTTAAAACCGAAACTAAATCTGTGAATTAATGAAGTGATATTTTATTAGAAATAAAACGCTGCAAAACTTTTTGTCAATAAACTAATGTAACGGTTGATTTTTTATTTTTTTAAAGACATCGTTTTGTCTGTTGACCCAACAAAACCTGAAAATTATCGCTCTTTTTAAATTGACAGTATGGTGTCATAAATATTTCTGATTTTTTTTTATATTTTAATTTCATATCTCAAGTTATTCTACAAGGTTTGTTTGTATATGTATAAGGATTTAAATGGGGTGAAAACGGCGTATGACCTCATCCGCGCGTAATAATGATACTAATTATGAAAGTATGAGATTTTAACAGCTGTTTATTATTTGAAGTGGTTACGACTGTCGGTTAACACGCAGAAAATCTGCAAAAGACAACTGATTTTATTTTATTTTAAAGTAATTTTTATTATGCCTTAAAGAAGTGAAAGTAGAATGTATTTGTATTTTCATCGTTTTCTACTTAACTGTTGACGGATTTGATTGTTGCAGATGTGACGGCTTCGTTAGAAAAGAATCCGTTAACAAGAAATATGACTATTATAAGAACCCTAGAGCAGAGCTCGGAGGGGCCGGATGAAAGGGTTGTCAAGCGCTACCATACGAGTACCGCACTTCCGGGAGACTCTAAAGGGCTCATGAAGGAACATGGCGAATCGATGCAGACGATCTTGTTTCAAGATGGAGCCGGAAACGCTCTTTCCGAGGAACAGATGGCCTCCATTTTACCGAAGATTGCCGAATCCATCAGCAAGCTGGAAAGCACCGAAGCGCAAGAGATCCTTCCCGGAATAACGCAGAGTATAACCAAACTGAAAAATGGTGGAAACTTGGTTATTACGACAATGACTCGGCAAATTGAGGACCAGGAGCAACCAGAGCCGGAACATCCGATTGTACATGTGGACGACCTTGAAAACAGCAAGCTGTATTTGGTGAACGATTCCAGGGGGGATTTGTATTACGTTGAAGACATCACAGAGGAAAGCGAGCAAAGCTCCCACTATAGTAGTCATGGCAACAGTAATGAATATCAAACAATCTCGAAAATCCAGTCCAATGGTAACAACGGAATTCGCGATTCTACAGCTCAGGAAATCCTTTCGACAATGTTTGGCGGAAATGACGTACAGGAAATCAGAGAAACCGACGAGGAATGGAACGAGAGATCGTACGAATATGAAATTCCTTGCCGGAGGAGTGGTTATAGCAAGGACGCCTTCAAGACCCCTTACATGGTTGAAGAGCCCGGGGGTACTCTCCCGAGGGTCAAGGTAGCGTCAAACGATAACTACCAGTCATTGAATCAGACCGCTGCCTCGGGGGCCATGATGAACTACTACGACAGCAGCCTGGTACAGAATTACTCTCAAACGCTGCAAGGGGTATACGGCGGGGACGACACACACAGCGTCACCACCGTGTCTCTTCCGACCACCGACGCCGGCAGCAGAACTATTGAACGATACATCATCGACGGCGAGATTATCGAGTACCCGTTGGCTCCCCCGCCGGTCTTCTTGCCGCCTCTGCCGATTTGTATTCAGACCGGAAGTAACTACTCACTGGTCAAGGTTGACAAAACCCCAAAACCCATAAACCAGGTGTTGTATGAGCCTCTTAGGGTCCGAACAACGGAAACACCGATTTACGAGACACTGACGACCGTAAAAACGAGCATCGAACCACTTCCGCCCCCGAGGGCTAAACCAAAACCCCAGCCTAAACCTAAAGACACGGAAGTCCAAGAATCTCATATCCGCTTCGACGAAGTTCAAGAGGAGAAACATATCCGCTTTGATGAAGTACAAGAGGAGAAAAGTATCCGCTTCGACACGGTTCAAAAAGAGGAGAAACCGGACGTCCAGGAAAGCCGGTACTCCTACGATGAAAGTGACGTCATTATTCGCGGCAGTTACACGGAAAACGGCGACGACGGCAGCCAGGTGTCCCTTGTTCGCCGAAAGGGCCAGAGTCTAAGCGAGTATCTATTGAGCAGACTGAAGCACGTGGAAAACGTGGACATTCGGCAGAAGATTGCCGTAAAGCACAACTCTGACGATTTCCATGGCAACCCTAGACACCTGAACGCGGACGGACGGGCGTACGATGGCAACTTCAACACGGTGCACGAAAAGGTTGACCTGTTTATCAAAGGTAATCCACGTAATGTAGCCGATATACGGATTGTAAATATTGTATACATACATTATAATTATACGAAGTTGAAAACATATTTTTGAAAAGTTATGCAATATACCCAGAAATGCTCTTGATTGTACATATGTTTAGAATGTCATTTTTCAATTACATCATAATCCCCGTATAATTTATATAATTAATTGTATTTCCATTCCTCCCAACCCGTACAAAAACACTTTTTCTGTGCTCTTTTGTTGTAAAGGTAGGTTAAAAGTTAAATTCATAATATGTTGACCTATGCGGACTCGTCAACATGTGAAATAAAGGTAGCCTTCGATGATAAACATATGATGACATTGGTGGACTCGTCAATGATTTATATATGGTTGACATTACTGACACCGTCTATGATTTACATATGATTGACATTTGTGAACTCGTCTATGATTTAGATGTGATTGGCATTTTTTAATTTATATATGATTTAGATTTGGTTGACATTTATAAATTTGTCTATGATTTAGATGTGATTGACATTTTTTAACTCGTCTATGATTTAGATGTGATTTACATGTGTGAACTCGTCTATGATTTACATGTGATTGACATTAGTGGGCTAGTGAAGTATTTGCATATAATTGAATTTAGTGGACTCATCCAGTATTAACATATGATTGATATTAGTGGACTAGTCCAGTATTTACATATGATTGACATAAGTGAAACTCGCATATGATTAACATATGATTGATATTAGATGAGTTGTCTATAATTTACATATAATTGACGTAAGTTGACTCGTCTGTGATTTAAATACGATTGACGTTTGTGGACTCGTCTATGATTAACATACGCTTGACATAAGTGGACTCTTATATAATCAAAGTAAGATTGACATTTGAGGAGTCGTCTGTGATTTAAATATGATTTACATTTGTTGAGTCGTCTATGATTTACATATGATTGACATTAGTGGAGTCGTGTGTAATTCACATTTTTTCATATGATTGACATTAGAGGAATCGTCTATGATTTATATTTGCTTGACATTGGTGGACCCTTTCCAAGATTTACATATATGGTTGTTATTAGTGATCTCGTCTATAATTTACGTATGATTGAAGTAAGCGGACTCGTCAATGATTTACACATGAAAGACATTAGTGAACTCGTATATGATTCACTTATGGTTGACATTAGTGACCTCGTCTATGATTCCAACATGAATGGCTTTTGTGGACTCGCCTATGATTAACACAAGATTTAAATTCTTGTACTCGAATATAATTTGCATATGATTGACATTAGTGGAGTCAAGCATTTACATATGATTGAATTTAATGATCTCGTCAATGATTTACATATTAAAGTGACCTTGTCTATAATTTTAACATTTAACATGATTGACATGCGGTGTCGTCTATGGTTTACTTATGATTGACATTATTGAACGCGTCTGTCACAGACGGTAAAGGGCAGATCGTCGTAACGGTGACGGCTGAACGCGTCTATCCCGTTGACGTGCAGTTTGACGTTTGGCGACGGAAGCAGGCGGTCGTTACGCGCACCATAGACGTGGACCTCATGGCGACGCAACACCGCAGACAGGTGTACCAGCAGGTGAGGCAACTTCTGATGATGTAATTTATGATATAAACGATATCGTGTTAATTTTACTGGTTTACAGTAAAATAGTGGTTAATCATAAATGTTTGGTTATTTAACAAATCTGTTTATAATATTGTTATAATTATCAATACATAACGAAGCTCTCTTTCGTTTTTTTTAAATAAAGGTAAACGTTTTATGTTTGGTTTCCGACAACAACAACGTCTTGAAATTCATGCACACAAGCGCCTTGATTGTCGCGTATCAGGGGAGACCAGTGTGGTTAGTTTGGCAACAAACCTTGTTTAATCAAAGCACTGAGAACGTAACAATTCTTCAGACGAAGAAATAACTAAAAGTACGTGATAACCGGTTTGCATATAATGAAACATTTATTAAACGAAGTTCCGCTACAAAATGTTAACTTGTAAGTGCTAATTTATATCCATTAGCAAATACAATCACGATTAATATTAATGTTAAAGTAATACTCGCTTATTTTGTCGCTCAAATTACCTTATTATATTTTTGCCAATAGGGTTAAATTACTTATCGTATCAACGGGAAGGTTTGTTGATTTAATTTAGAGACAGTTAATACGAGCCCAACCTTGTGTCAGTAAAATGAAGTGAGAATACCGTTCTAAAATGAACAAGTCAGGTAATTCAGATACATTATAACATAAAATAACGGCAGTCTGTTTTAAAAAGTCGTGGCACACCCTATGATCAGTAAATGTTTAAGCCCATATTAAAAAATGTATTATTAAAGGAATTATTGCATCGAAAAGGGGCTTACTGGTGGCATTATCGCGTAGAAACCAAACAATAGTTATATTTACATATCAAACAGTAGATCACTGTTATATCAAAGATGTTTAATCCGCAGTCCTTGTTTATTCAAAGTATTTTTTTCGGTCCCGTCTTTTCCTTTTTAATTAAAGTAGAAATTTGATGTTTATTTCGACTTTCACTATTTAAAATTAGAGCTATTTTGAACCAAGTCTATTCACACTTACCACTATTGGTACTAACAATAGTTTGTTCGCGCTTCTTGATTTTAAAAAGTTGTTTATTCATTGAATTTTGGCAATAACTGTTATCAATATAAAAATCTTTCATAAAAAAAACATGTTGAGCTTTTCAATCTTAAATTAACAATAATAAAATCAAATCTTAAGACAAAAATGTTAACTCAAACACGTTGTATTTACAGACATTTAAACCTTCCAGACACATTTTGTAGTAAGACCTGTAACGGAATGTCATTCTTATGTACATCTACAGTTCTTATCAACTGTTATTCTTATGTAGATTCTCTAGAACTGTTTAATTCGAATAAGCGAAACTTTGAGGTAATCCATCTCGGTTTCGGCGAAAAAACGAGGTTCAACTGTTTATCATAGCGGTTAACTCTTTCAGTGCTGGAACCGAATTTTGAAAGCCTTTGCAAACAGTTTGGATCCAGATGAGACGCCACAGAACGTGACGTAGAAATTCAGCAGACAACATTTTAGCAGACGACAAATTTCCCAGCATGCAAAGGGTTAAACTCGCTTTATAATAACAACGAAACACGAAAACTATGACAGAAAACATATCGCATACTAATATCATTGATTACCGGTAATACAGTTATGTCACGATGATACCATATTGTTAACTTCTATTTATGTAGGTGATGAGGCAAGGTCAGGAAGAGGCGGTACTGGACGGGAATCAAACCCTGGACTTTTTCACGCGGATACTTGGTCCGCCAAACTTCGAACCCGTCGAAGGTGGCGGCTTCCAAGCGCTAACAGCCGACCACTCGAATAATTATCTCGGAGGTACTCACGGTTTCGGCCAAAGTGGCACCACGGAAAATCAAACCGGAAGTGGATCCTTTGCGAGATACGTGACTTCCGGTAGTGCATCCGAGGGCGGCGGCAACATGGGTACTCTGCGCGGAAGTGTTGCGTCCAATTATCCTGGCCAGCAACAAGATATGCGGAGAGTTATGCAAAACACAGTTCTGAGCAATTCCGGAAACAACGGAGGCTACCTATTCGGAGATGTCCTTAATTCGCTGACCGGAAACAACAGGTTCTCGGGTTTGGGCAGCGTCGGGGGTATCAATGGTATGAATCACCAACAGGATACCCGAACGATGACAGAGAGTAAGGTTATGCGGCATCAGTCGGGAAACACCGGGGGCATCGCACTCGGAGGGAAAGCTGGAGCGCTTAACGGAAACGGCGGCTTCGTAAATTTTGGAAACACCGGAAGCTTCGGTGGTGTCGGTGGAACGGACGCCATGAATACTTCGAGAAGCTCCTTTGGTATTACCGGTGGTAACGGTGGAGCACTTACCGGAAACGGCGACTTTGTATGCTTTGGAAACACCGGAAGCTTCGGCGGTGTCGGTGGAACAGACGCCATGAATACTTCGAGAAGCTCCTTTGGTAGTTCCGGTGGTAGTGGAGGCAGTCAAAAATTCGGCCATTCGTTCTATATTTGATTCTACTGTTGTACAATTTCTTTTGAGATTGTGTACTTTTTTTCGTAAATCAATTATCCCCTGTGCGCAAAATATACGATAATATTATAGTATTATACTATATCTTTATATTGGTTTCCATTATATGTGCTTGATATACTTAATCAATTGTCTATTGTTATGTCGTCCATCTCGCGAATAGTGTTTCAAGCGTGATTTGTAACTTTTGTTTCTCTCCAAACGATATCATCGTATACTATCTACAAAGACTTTGCGCACGTGGTTATGTGAACACAAAAAAATCGTGCACTTACATTTTAAGTTCCAGCCATAGAGACACATTTGCGAGCCATTGGAACTTTTGTTTTGTAAGTATATGAAATATCTCACCGCACAATTGATTACCATTCCTAAATATTCGTAAAATAAACTTACCATAGTTTTGTACATGTCTATGGTACTCAGGTCAAGTAGTGCGAAAACGATACGCTAATCCGTTAATGTATTTTGTGGACTCTTTTGAGTCTTATAACTTTACAGCCAAAAGGCAATGTCTTCTAAATTGTCGGGTGCAATAATTTCATAGGTCGGTACGTATGCATGTGCGTGTTCATATGGCGACTGATTTCTGCCAGTCTGTTGTTTTGGCGGATTTGTATATCGCCAATACAAAACCACGGTACAACGACAAAAACACCCGCCAGAACGAAAAAAAGGAAACTAATGTCATAATTGTCGTATCGGCGTCATCTTAGTCGTTCTGGCGGTTATATTTATCGCCTTATTGCGTTGGCGTGTTGGCGACCATCAACATAAAAAGTATGTTCATGAGTGCACGTTTGTGTCCACTAATTTTCCTTGCGTATTGCGTGTTCACGTTTTAGCGACATATGTCTAGCAAACAGAGATTGAATCACTCCCTGGGCGTTCAGTCATTCTGAGGTGGTTTTCGTCTGTTTCGTTATCTAGAGTATGCAGCCCAATTTATTTGATAAACAAATTAATCGGATTAGCTAACCGGGTTATGCGGTGCGTTGTTCTCGTGGATGTGCGCACGCTACATATGCAAATAACTATGAACGCTTGTAACTTCTTAAGTTGATTTAATGAAAAAAAAAACGCTGTTCATTACAAGTATAGGCTTTGCTCGTTTGATGTTAAAGCGGTTTGACAAGTAATTTGGTTATTTCATAGAAATAAAAATTCCATACAAAAGTTGTTGATCATATTTTTAGTGTTCGTGTTTTCATGTCATAAATGTTTATATGCATAAAAAAAGAGGATGAAACAAGTTTAACGTTAAAAAATGTATTAACACATCAATAAGGCCCGAACACTTTAACCGTATAAACCTCATTGCTAGTTGTTTGAATTCCATAGCTATTTAACATGTTTCTTTCTACGCCAGGTAGTTCCATAATAACCGGGACCTGCATTTCAGATTTTCGCACAGAGAAAATAAGCTTCTAAACATTGAATATTTTTGTTGGTTTGAAAAAATAACAAACGAAAATGGCTGGAAAAACAACAACGGAAAAAAACAACATTATTTTGTTGATTGAAGCGACGGCATTGAAATGATTTCTATCCTTATTTTCAACATAAATATAAGCATTTTGAGAAGAAAAAAAAACACTAGAATACGTGTTTTATATTAGGACTATCTCTTAAGGTTCTTAACTCCTGGTAATCGAAGAATTTACATAAGTTCAAAATGAGTACACGTCACATTTAATCGTGTCATCACGACCTCAAAGGAGCGATGTAAATAAATCCACTTCAACCGCTATGAAAATGTTCATTTCCGATAAGTGGTAAAACACAACAGAAATATAAAATCTGGTTCTTAATGACCGCCTTGTGTTGTCATTTAATTGTGGCGTGTTCTAAGAAAACTGGGCAAAATGCTTGTGCGTAAAGTGTCATCCCAGATAAGCCTGTGCAGTCCGCACAGGCTAATCCGGGACGACACTTTCCGCCTAAACAGGATTTTCGCTAAGAAGAGACATCATTTAAACGAAAAATTCCATAAAAGCGGAAATTGTCGTCCCTGATTAGCCTGTGCGGACTGCACAGGCTAATCTGGGATGACAATTAACGCACAAGCATTTTGCCCAGTTTTCTCAGAACACGCCACAATTATTCATCAGACTTGAGTGTTTTGATGACACACTCGGAAATAACAATCAGAAAAAGCGTGTATGCGTCTTTGATACTTAACACATCCTAGTGGTTTTTGTAAATCATCGAGTGTTGTACTCTTATTAGTAATAAGACTTGATAAATAAAAAAACGTGATCCATTATATATAATGACGAATAACTTAGTTTTCGTGAATAATGTTCATGATGGATATTGGCGATAATACCTCTACTTTTCATATCAATATATCCCTTTTATGCATTGATTGTACAAATTCCAACTTTACATGGTAATATCGTTTAAATACCACTATGCTCTTCCTGAAAATCAATTGTTTGAAGCACCGGTATATTTCCTATTTGAACATTGATTCCTGATGTTAATGATGTCAACACGAACCTGTTTGCAGTGTTATATGTTTTATGTTTGTGATACATATTTTGATTGAAAGAAATTCTGCGTGAATGTAACTTTATGAATAAGAAATACATCAAGATATGAAACATGCAACATTACAGAAAGCTATGGAAATCAATGCAAATGCTTGCTGAATTTGTATACATGTATTTCAGACACATTTTAAATTATATAGCATATTCATATTTTTTTTAATTCAATCGTTTAAATGTTATTCAATTTACTATATTTACCGTTTAATTTTGTGATTATACACGCGGTACAACATATTGTTAGCTTCTAATACGCCCATCAAATTACGCGTTTTAAGAAAACAATGAACCATATCGTCAGGATTCCAGGCTACACTGCAATAACACACACACAAGACTTAAGCAGATAGCAGTGCGTCACGTTCTGTTTACATCGTGTCATACTCTTCGTCACTGAGTAAGAGACCAAATATCCAGTGAAACAAAGTGATACTATGCAAAAGACGTGTTAGGAAACGTCAGTCACATACACTGTTTGTATTGTACATGCTTGGACCCGGTATGGGGTATTAGATTTTCGCATACCCTTCAAGAACAGTTTTATGATATATTTTTTACATGCGCTTGGCATTTTTCTTGATTTATAAAAAACATCTAATGATAGAATATCATGCTCAATTGATAAAACAAAGAAATCTTTGATGAAGACACTATTGCTGAAAATCAAAGGCCAAGCGCCAAAGAAAGTCATTAAAACGTTTGTGAACATTTCAAACGATATAAAACAAAATATTTGCAAACACTGCACTCATTTGCCGAAATCTTTAGAGACGTTAATTCGCCATTGTGCTTCATCCGCCACCGCCGTATTCAAATAAGAATAGGCAACAATCGCTTCCGAGAACCACATGTATTAAACAACTCTGAGTAATATATCGCGATTACAGACGATGATTCCACAACAAAACAACAAATTAGGATCATAGTATGGACCACTATTTGTTTACGTGAAGTGAGAGTTATAATTAAGTCAATACATGCGCCGCAATGTACGACCAATGAACTTACATGAGGGACGATGGATGATATGCAATTATATGTTTGCTTAACAACTCAACGGATGCTGTTGATTTTAAATAATTCTATTCTTTCCATTGATAAAACTTAATAACGAAACCTTAAATCGGTCCAGGGCGACGTATGTCTAGCAAACAGAGATTGAATCACGTGTTAGCGTCGTATGTCTAGCAAACATAGATTGAATCACGTGTTAGCGTCGTATGTCTAGCAAACATAGATTGAATCAAGTTTTAGCGTCGTATGTCTAGCAAACAGAGATTGAATCAAGTTTTAGCGTCGTATGTCTAGCAAACAGAGATTGAATCACGTGTTAGCGTCGTATGTCTAGCAAACAGAGATTGAATCACTCCCTGGGTGTTGGTCATTCTGAGGTAGTTTTCGTCTGTTGCGTTATCTACAGAATGCGGCCCAGTTTATTTGATAAACAAATTAATTGGATTTGTGAACCGGGTTATGCAGTGCGTTGTTCTCGTAGATGTGCGCACTCCACATAACCATGTTTAAACAGTTAAATTACGTAGACAAAGCACTGATTTGCATAGATTAAAAAAAAAAGTTCAGTAATATATAAGTTAGAAATGTTATTGGTTCTGTCGCAAAGGTGTCATACTTTGGGGTCGGCATACCTTTGGGAAATTGATGTGTTCGACTAGTCGATCATTGAGCGAAGAACTATGAATGATTGTATCTTCTCAAGCTGATTTAATTTACCATAACCATTGTAACGTACATGTATTTGCTATGCTCCTTTGATGGTAAAGCATTTTGATAAAAAAAGTTACTTGCATGTTATTTGGTTATTTCATTGATATAAAGATTCCATAAAAACATTGTTGATGCTGTTTTCAGTTTTCGTGTTTTCATGTAATAAATGTTAATATGCAGACAAAAACCAATATAAAACTAGCTGTACGTTCAAAAATGTATTTATAAATCATGGCTGGAAAAAAAAAACGGAAAAAAAACAGACCCCCCACAGTATTTTTTTTATGAAAATGACGGCATTTTAATGATTGTTGTGTGTTTCTTTCCTTATTTTCAACATAAATATAAGCATTGTGAGATAATACAAAACGAGGATCGCAGAATTTACATATTTTCAAACTAAGTACACGTCACATTTAATCGTGTCATCACGACTGCAGGAGCGGTGTTAATAAATCCACTTCAATATTTTCACTTTCGATTAGTGATAAATCACAACAGAAATATAATCTGTTGCTTAAATGACAGCATTGTGTTGTCATTTTATATCATTGTTATTCATCGGGCACAAGTGTTTTGACGACACACTCGGAAATTACAATCAAATAAAAGCTCTTTGATTCTTTAAACAGATCCTTGTGCGTTTTTGTGAGTCATCGAGCATTGTATTCTTATTGTTAGAGTTCACGCGAAATACGTCCGTGAACAGATCATTATGTTATCAAGGACCTATTTGAGTCATCAATACGGACATAAGTAGGTAGTAAAGAATAAACATAGAAAACCTATTCGATACCGCAAACCGGGGCATTTGGGGACGGCAGGGTAATTGGGGAAGATTGTTTGCGAAAACGTTCGCTTATTAATTGCACGTGATTGGACCAAAAAATTAGTGTCCCAAATGTATTGATTCTATTAAAAATAGTATTTTCTCTTTTACATGTGTACACCTAGCCAAATGCTAGTTTCTAAATGGAATGCTATTACATCGCATTGTAAAATTAATGGTCAAACTATTTTGTTCCATGAAAAATACCTACAGAATAAAATACAAGCAGTCAGGAGCGTCGGTTTTTGGGGCCGCGGATTTTTAAAAAACAAAATATTTTTTCTTTCCTCATGAACAGCTCACACAGACATTAACAAATCCGATTGATTATATGGCTGACATGTTTATCGCAAGCGCTTAATACTGCGTCACATATAGCATGTACTGAAAGCTAAACAACTAAATTCAAATGCTTGCTGGATTTGTTTTCTTTTTCAGACACATTTATTTTTGATATTTAATTCAATGATTGAAATATTATTGAGTTTACAATATAAAACGTTTTAATCACTTATAAAACACGTGAAACTGTATTGTTTGCTGCTAATATATCCATCTGTTGTCCGCCTTCAGAACGTAATGAGCAATCCGTCGGAATTCCAGGCTACACTGAAACAAAAACGCAACAGACTATGCAGATAGCAGTGCGTCATATTCTGTTTACATCGTATCAGACTCATCATCACTTAACCCATTTATGCCTTGTGGACTCTCCCATCCTTCTAAATTGGATCAATTTATTTAAAAAATAAGGGATGTCTAGTAGTATTTATTTCTATATTTAGAATATTTCTTACAGAAATTCCTGTAAGCAAACAGCGCAGACCCTGATGCGACGCATGCGGCGTCTCATCTGGGTCTACGCTGTTTGCCAATGCGTTTTTTCTAGACGCTAGGCATAAATGGGTTAAGAAGAGACTTAATAAATGTGGCGTGGACAAAATATTCAGTTTAACAAAGTAACAAACTGCATCGGATATGTTCACAGGCGTCATTAAAATACAAATTTCACCGACCAAACATATACATACATAACAAAAAAAACGTACCTAACAAACTAACATCTCACATGAGTAGATAGAAAAACGCATGATAACAAACGCTTCAAAGGAACGAAAGCTCCGTAAAATGATCGAAATACTTGTAAGGACGCATTAATTTCGTGTCCGCGAACCGCTATAAATGTGATGTCTTCGACCTCCATACGAAATGGACTTCATATTGTTATCGAAGAATGCACTCTTTAATTTAATTCTTTGTGTTCGACATACCTTTAGCAGATGGGTTTGACTTTTCCTAAATAAGTGTGGTGGGCGTTATTACGTTTAGATTTAATTCTATAACTTTAGTTAATACACCCTGCATGTTATGTGAAAATAAAACCGAATATAGTAAAATAAAGCAACAATAACCATTTGTTCGCCTTTAGTTTGTGATAACCTTTAACAAACATCTGGTTTTACCATTTTTAAATCGGTCCAGGGCACCAGGGAATGTCTGATAAAATAAGAATAAAAAACCTGAATTAAGTCTGGCGTCCTTGATACTTCATTCACTAATACACCACGTCTTTTTGTATCAATCATATGAACTATTTTTCTTATATGATAATAACTTTGCACTAGTCTGCGAGTGATACATTGACCGGAGATACAGAGCAGCCCGTCCTCGTCTTTACTTACTCCACTACAATCCATGCCAAAAAGACGTACATCATTATTTAATTAATTGATGTTGTCTTAATGCATTTTTCTCCAAGCTTTTTCAAAAAGTACTTTCAATAATTGTGTTTGTTGTTCGAATGATGAATACGCAGAATAATCGGACTCGTTATAATGGCATTTTACAATATGGAAATGGAAGAATAACGAATACCACGAGAAATTGCGAACCGGAATTATACGCCTGTTTAATGAAATCTGAGAAAACTGTCAACCATAATAATTGAAAGAGATGAATAATAAAGACAGCGTGAACTAACGTTTTTACGCACAAGCAACGTCAGGTAAAATCAGGCACAATCCGTTTGAAAAAGAAAAGATATGTATATCCTTTTGATATACGTATGACAGTTTATTAATAATTGGCACTTGTCAAAGTGAAAAAAAAGATTGTTAAAAATATTTAAAAAAAAAAGTATTAGATGATGGATTGGATGGCTAAGTATTGCGTACAATAAATGCGAATTGAATGATGACTACCGGTACATCTTTTGCTGTAGTTTTCACGTGCATTTTTTTTTTGCTTTTTGAAAACAAGGGTGAAAAATACCAAAAAACTATGTAAATACAATGTATGTGAAATTAATATGCATCCATGAATCTAACCAATTCTGCGACAACCAAAGCGCGTGAAGACAGTTGCGTTTTACTGCGCATTTATTTTAAAAAATTTTGTTTTTGAACATATTCGCGGAAAATATCATTCAATAAACTAAATAGATTGAGCATCCATAAACATATACACGTTTCTGTTAACAAATGTGTTGCATTGTTGCCGAATTGTGCAATTGAGTTTCTTATGTGGTTCTGTATGTGCTGTTTCAAAGCGCTGCATCCAGTNTGAATGAGACAGTATATACCATTAGATCTTTCTATAACCTGAATAAATTTCAATCAATTTCACAACTTTGTGTCACCTACCTGTGATTCAGTAGAACGCAATCAGAGCAGCACAGCTGACTGTGGTCCTGGCAAAACATTTTCAGTGTTTCGTTCTTGTGGACATCACATTTCAGAAGCAAATCTTCCATTTTCTTTGTGAGAGGCCATTTTTTTTGTTCTCCTCGTCCATATTTGGAATGGTTTCTAAATAATTGATCATGTTGATCAATGCATTTGTCGCAAAACAAAATTGTACATGTTTCACAAAAGTAATCGGCACATATTTCAATATTTTTACTTTCGCAAGCGCTGCAAACATAGTCCTTCACAAAATCTGAACTTGTAGTGTCAGAATCTACAGAAGTTGCCATTTTCAATAAGTATTGTTAACTAACTAAACCACAACGTCTTAAGGCTTAAAATGAACTGGGTGTATCCACTAACGACACACTTTAAATAACGATTGAAGTACAAACTCCAAAGTCAAGTTATAAACACACCTTACATAGGCGGATCCAAAGAGGGGCTGACGCGGCGTACACCCCCCATAAAATCCCCAAAATAAAGTCAATTCATTTGATGTTTTACACTTAACTAGATCTTAATCACCTATTTAAACTCCAGGTTTTTTTCTGCACTTTTTGGGAAGATAGCCCATGGCTTTGGAATTGTGAATTTTATCGGCATTTTCAAGATATTAGGAAAATAAATTCATTAGCCTCCTTTTTTGCGTGAAAAGTCCACTGATTTTTTTAAATACAAAATCATATAAATCATTATTATATACTTTGTTAGATGTTATTGAATTAAAATTGAGCTAAAATAAGCATTAGACACCTTTTTGAAATTGGGATTATTTTAGCACATTTTGGGAAAAAAATTATACTTTTTGGGATTGGGAATAAAGCCGTTTTTCGGCTATAAAATCGGGCAAAAAAAACACACCCTGAACTAATTTTTCTTCTTTTTCGTACACAACATAACCGTCAGTGTGTTCTTCTTTATAGCATTTGTTCCGGCTATATCCATCTGTATTACGTATAAATTATGCACTTTTTGGGCATTATAAGAAGGTACTTTGATGAAAGTACATAAGGCGTGACATGCTCGAGAAGTGGTTGTCAAAGCCTTCAAAATCACTAAAATCATGAAGCTTACAGGACCCCCTAGCAGGGCTTTGCCCTGCACCCACCAGGGGCCCTAGCAGCCCCCTGGACCCCCAGCAAATCTTTCAATACATTTGTATCTCGCCCCCCTAAACTGAAATCCTGGATCTGCCCCTGCCTTACATAAAGTTGTTTATCATTTTGTTGATAAGACAAAGGGATAGATCATTTTCTAAACATAGGGTAAACTGGATACATGTTTTCCATTAACAAGCTTGCTTCTGTCGTTTGCATTTACAAATCATCTGATTAACCTATATTGATTTATCATTGTTTAAATACAACAGTTGTCACTTGTTTGTTATCATCAACTGTTCTGTTCTGAACTGCATTAACAAATTTTCAATCATTTTGTTATCACAATCCTGAATTTTTCTCAATTTAAGATTAAATTGCACACTTCAGAGTCAACCTGTCTAAACAAATTCATCCTAATATTTCCATGACAAAGATTTGATCAAAGAAACTTAAATACAAGTTTGTTTTGGGGATTTTGTTCCTGTCTGATTGAGCATATGTGTTTACTTTCATGACCTCATTAAATATTTTCTTCATAGCGATGACTTTACGTACTTGATATGAACCTCTTCAGACCTAACATGGAATATTTTGCACGATGACCATGACCTGGCTTATCCAATGAAAAACAAGTACGCTATAAGAGGTTCGATAACAAAATATAATCACACCCAAAACAAACAAAATTTATATCTTCTATATGAGCTACTGTGTGGGAAAACTTGGCTTAATGCATGTGCATAAAGTGTTGTCCAGATTATCCTGTGCAGTCTTCACAGGCTAATCAGGGACGACACTTTCCACTTTAAAGGAATTTTTCGTTCATAGAAAATCTCTTGTAAACAGAAATCCATGTTTAGGGAGAAAGTGTCCTTCCTGATTAGCCTCTTTGGACTGCACAGGCTAATCTGGGATGACAGTTTATGCACATTCATCAAGCCCAGTTTTCCCAGAATGAGACTCAAATATCCTCTATTTAAACAGGGCTTAATGCATGTGTGTTAAGTGTCATCCCTGATAAGCCTGTGCTAACATGCAAAATTATTTATCTTAGCCTCATTCTGGAAAAACAGGGCTTAATGCATGTGCTTAAGGTGCTGTCCCAGATAAACCGTGCAGTCTGCACAGGCTAATCAGGGATGACCCTTTCTGCTTTTATGGAATTTTCATATATAAATGAATTCTCTTCTCAACGAAAATACAGTCTAAGCGGAAAGTGTCATGCCCTATTAGCTTGTGCAGACTGCACAGGCTAATCGGGGAAGATACTTTAAGCACATGCCTTACTCCCTTTTTTTCCAGACAACAGCTCATATTAGATACACTGCCTCTTACTGACACTGTTAAGTTTGAGCATAGACGTTTACTTATATGACGGTATTAAACGTTTCTTTATAAGAATGACTTTACCAACTTGATATGAACCACTACGACTAAACATTAAAAAAATGTAAACAAACATGTTACTTTTGTTTATTTTAATTTCTTGAATAATAAACATAGCCTACATCAGTAGTATTCACATAAACATAAACACAGGATGTGACTTCAAGGTTATACAGTAACGAATGTAACGTTGTTTGGCGGAAAATGTATATAGCAAATTTTACAGACTTAACATGGAATATTGCATGATCACCATGTAACCTGTCTAAATAAACGAAAAACAGGTATTCTGTACGTTTTTTGGAAACATGTTTTTGTGAATAGCTAGGTTTAACAAAATGAAGTGGACGGTAAACAAAAAATAAGGGGTCGGGTTAGGGTTGGGTTTAGGCTAACCCAAACCATAACCCGACCCCTAACCCTACCCCTGTAACCCCCCATGCGCATATTAATACCAGGTCTCGCTCGTTGTAGTTGTCCGCTTCCCCATCCCAATCCCAATATAGCTCTGCATGTAAGCAACCGACACACAAACATACCAGAACAAGAAACATGGCAATGCCATNGTTCAAGAAAATATTTTAAAGTGACTGAATATAAACGAAAGCACAACAACAAACATACAGCATTGGGCAACAAGCAATGTAAATACATTTAAACGCTTGCTGGATTAATTTATATGCAAACATGCATTTTAGGCACATCTGAATATTAATCAAATAAGTATTTTTTATTCATTGTTTAAATAATTTTTTATATAAACAATATTTTTGTTATGATTATTAATCATGCGTAACGAAAATGTACGTGCTTTATGCGATTTAAACAATCACTGGGTCAAGATTTCAGACTGCTCGAGGTATTCCGTTAAGTTCCGGTCTACAATGTAATAGACACGCAACAGATACACAACTGTTTGTCATGTTTTGTTTACATCGTGTCAGCATTTGCAGACTTATTCAATCGCATAGTCACTTAAAAAGACACAGAATAATGAATGTATGAGCCAAACGTCTAGTTCAGCAAATCAGCAATCTGCAACAGACGTCTTCACAGACGACAAATACAAATTAGACTGACTGATCCATAAAATATACGTGCATTGTACATAAAACGTACCTCACGTAATAACAGGTAATAACATTCTACAAAGGACCGGGCTACTAGTTTATTACCCTTACAAACAATATAAACATTGACATAGACAGTGAAATTTTTATAACCTTCAATTTCTTTGAAATCGAGAAGGAAATAACAAAACAGACATGAAGACGGTAGTCTGCACTAGTCAAACCTATTGATGGAAACAATTAGCTATGTTTAGCATATACATTAACATGTTAACAATTCTCGTTGTGTGTTATGCCAGACATGTTGTAATTTACTATACTGAATTATATTAAAGCGCTCCATTGATACTGATGTACTGCAATTCGTTTCATGATGATGCTATGAAGAATAATACAAAAAGAATATTAATAACTGAGATTTAGAATCTATAAATAACAGGCGCACCATCCTAACATGGATATTTGAGGTTAATAAACATTGCAATTTTTTTCGTAAACAATTAATTTTGAGGAGTAGTTGTCATAATTAACAATCAAGTCAATAAAGGTGCCATCCTGAACGAACAATGGAAAGGGATGGGGAGGCATGATATGTAGTTAGTTGTTTGACTACATCTAACATACGTTGATTACAAAATTAAAATATGAACACGTCTATTTTATACGACGTAAACTACCATGTTACACTGTTCGACACGTTTTATTTAGTGAATGAGAAACTTTTACAACGTGGTCATAAAACGAGTTTTATATTTATCTATTCTTTACAATATAACATGGACTGTTAAGTTGCTATCGAATTTTTAATTTCAAATATACATTTTTATTTTATTTTTACTTATTTGTAATTTAATAGGATATCTTCGCTACTATATACATAGATGTAATTACAAAAGAACTGGATAAGTTTCTAATCGTTTGAACAGGAACTAATGATAATGGTCGTATGTTAACTTATATGATGCAATGATTTTACAATTTATACGCTGGAGGGATATTTGTAATAGAACCAGATAACACGTGGATAATATCGGGTAAATATACTGTCTTGTTACTGTTGCAGGTAATTGCGCATTAAACATACGGTTTTATGAATTTAAGTCAGACGAATTGCGTTTTTATTTTATACGTTAAGCGTTATTTGTTAAATGGCTTTGAATTGATTGTTAGAACGACCAGCCACCGTTTTATATTGCATGTTTGTTGTTTGTTTAACGATATGTGTATCGTTCAGTGATGCTTTTTAATTTTGCTACAATAAAGTTCCTTATGATGTTACCCCGGATAGCTTCTCTTCTGACATAAGGGAATGCATAGCATGAAATGCATTTAAAGTATTATAGCTACAATTCGATTATTCCCAATCTGTTTCATCAGCTTGCTAAAGTGACTTTATTAGTTTACATTTAAGATTGACACACATTGAACGTTTTGCTCTTGAAAAACAATGGGACATCCAAAATATAGACGATAGTGAAGACGATTGTCTGCACTCGTTTGCCCCAATTATATGCGCAATATATCTGCAACGGATCGTCAGTCCTCTACCTGAGTCTAGACAACCACTGCATGTGAGAATCAGTGACGTAATACTGTGCATTTACTAGAATTTCCAATAATGAACTGATGAAGAACTTAAAAACAACAGCACACAACAAGAAAAAGGAAACATAGATGTTGTTGTATCTTATTCACAGTATTTGTTGTGAATATTTTAAAGAACTCTACCTGTTGTGAAAATCCACTCATTTGGAATAAGCGTATTAAAGTCATGTTTATTTATTTCGTGTGGATGCGCCACTGATCATGCATATTTGTGGTAAATAAACACGGTGATTCCTCGTAAATTATTACTTAACATGTTTACATGATCTCAGAATCTTAAATCAAATCAATAAAAGCGCCGTCTATGCACGACACAGAGATGGGAAAAAAAGAATGCAGTTGCAGGTGTTTGATCAGCAACACATATCAATATATATGCTGGAAATGAGATGATTGCATTCGGAGAACAAAACAGAACTTCGATTGTTATCTCTTTGAAAAACTAATTGGCTGCAATTATGATATATATTCTACGGTTTCAAGTTCAACAGATATTCAACATATTTCAGCCCTCTCTGTGTAATTTCCATATACCCACACCAAAAATCTGTATCGGCGCACCATCCGAATGTAAACAGTTTTGGTTTATTACCAGCGTGAATAACTTCATAAACATTTTATTAAAATACTTCAGGATTGTTAATTAGAGTTTGAAACCAATTAAAAACAGGCTTAATATTGACTTAATATTGAAAGTGTCATTATGAACTTGTATTGTGAAATAACGAGCAATTTCTTAGCCTGTTAAAAACTATGATAATATTTTCGCTTCTGAAATATGAACAAGAACAACAAGCAAATGTGTAGTATTTATTGTTTTCTTCATCGAACATACATTTTAAAGTGTTAAGCCCATTTTGTTATATTCAAAATGGATTTTGTTTTCTCAAAGTTTTATTTTCTTACTTGTGCTATTAAAAGTTATGTCTTTACTTACAAGTATCATATAATTGCTTCAAAGTACTTGCATGTATTCCGTATCACGATGGCAATTTATAATCAAATAGAGCAATAGTTTTAGTACGGTAACAGTTTTATAGCAAACGTGGTCAGTATTGCGAATTGTTTATACACGTACATTAAAAGCCTTAAAATATAAATTGTTAAATATTAAATACATTATTAAAAATATCAGAGGTCGCAACGGAGTTCAGGAGCAAATTATTACTATCACACCAAATAAATATTGAAACAACTTAAGCTTGTACATATATATTGGCATTCCATTTTGGTATATTTATCAACTTTCTTAAAGTGCGACTATTAACGAACTAGGCTTACTTTTTATCTCATTAAATGGAGAGATTGTTCATGCAAATGTGCGTTCTGATGCAATGCTTTCACAATCTCTATGCCGGAGGGATATTTCTAACATGTTTTCAGAGTATATCAGGGTTATACCAATACCAGGTGCATCCTGTCTTGTTACTGTTGCAGGGTATGGCGCATCGTTTTATTCAGTTCAATATACTTTATTCAAGCGTGATGTTTTGTATTTGTTGTTGGAAGGAAATGCGTCCAGCTTTAGACCGTATTGCGTGTCGTTTGCTTAGTACGATATGTGTCATTCTGTATTTCGTTTTTTTTTTCATTGTTCCATTGTCTTAAATGAGGTCTCAGTGGATGTTCATACGAATGTTTTTTTTCTTGTGCTTACGGGGAAAAAAGTATTATGGCTTTTATCTAGAGTGTTCACAAGCTTTTTTGCCATTTGCCATAGTGACTCAAGAGTTGACCCCGCATTACCCATTTTCGAATTTTGGCGATATGTCATTTGGACTAATTATCTAACAAAGTTTCATTTACTAGGATAATACATGTGACTGCTAATGTTTTCACAAGAAATCAATTGGCGACGCATAAAGGACGACTCACTATGGGCGATCAAAAAAGCTCACCATGAGCATATTTTGGGCTAAAACGTTACAACAAGGATTGATTGCGTTTGAGTGTGGAAGATTTGTTCATACGCAAATAAACCGTTGATATAACATACACTCCTGCTGTTAAAACAACTATTACGAATATTGTTATTTTTAGACATGCATTAGATAACACTTTTAGCATTTTGATTGGCTGTTAGACCGTCCAATCGCGTGACTTTGATTTGGTGAAACCAGTTTAATCTGCTGTTGAAGAATTTAGAACAAAGTCTTCACAAAATTGAAGACATTAAATTTATTAACAACATAGTGTCCCAAATGTATTGATTCTATTGAGACTATTTAAAAAGTATTTTCTCTTTTGCGCGTGCACACCTAGCCAATTGCTAGTTTCTAAATGAAATTAAATAAAATCGCATTATAAATTCATGGTCAAACTATTTTGTTCCATGAAAAATAACAACAGAATAAAATACAAGCAGTCAGGCGCGTGAGTCTCTCCTCATGAACAGTTCATACGGACATTATTAAGTCCGATTTCTTACATGGCTGACATGTTAATCGCAAGGGCTCAATACTGCGTCACATATAGCATGTACTGAAAGCTATGCAGCTTAATTCAACTGCTTGCCGAATTTGTTTATTTTAAACACATTTTAAATTATTTAATAGCATATTCAATTTTTGGTTTAATACAATGATTTAAGTATTATTGAATTTACTACATGTATATGAAACGTTTAAATAACTTATAAAACACGCGAAAATGTATTATTTGCTGCTAATATATCCATCTGTTGCCCGCCTTCAGAGCGTAACGAGCAATGCCGTCAGGATTCTAGGCTACTTTTAAACAAACACGCAACAGACTTAGCAGATAGCAGTGCGTCATGTTCTATAAATAACCGTCTCGGTCTCATAGTGACTTATACAGAGGTTTAATAACTGTGCCTTGGACCAAATATCCAGTGAAACAAAGTAACAATCTGCAACGGACATGTTCCCAGGCGTCAGTTAAATACAAAATAATTGATTCTTGCGAAAACAACAAATTAACATCATAGCATTTACCAAGATCTTTTTACGTGAAGTAATAACTAAGTCAATACATGCGCCGCAATGCACGACCAATGAACATAGACGGGGGGAGATGAATCCCAGGCAAGTTAGTGTTTGTTTAACGACTCTACGGATGTTGTTGATTTTACAAATGCTATTTATGCTATCCATTCAATCGACAAATCTAAATAACGAAATAGTTTGAAAGTTTTAAAGGTGGAATTGTTAGATACGAAATATTAGGAATGTTTCGGGTTCTGTCGCGAGATGTCATGCTTGGGGTTCGACATACCTTAAGCTGATGGTTTTGACTATTAATTCATAAGTGTGACGTGACCGGCTTCACTATGTTGAGATTTCATACACATTGCACTTCTGGTGAAAAGAATACCAAATAAAGTTTAATAAAGAAACTACATGTACTCATATATTTTGTTTATAACTTGTAACAATTATCTCGTTAACTCATGTTCAATGGCATCAGGGAATGTCTGATGGAAAAAAAACAACAACATTTTAAAACGAATTAGGTCTGGCGTCCTTAAACGCCATCCACTAATACAACACATCTTTCTTGTATACATCATTGAAACTGTTTTCCGTATATGATAAATAGCTATGCACTAGCCTGCGAGTTATACCTTGACCCACATTACAGAGAAACCCGTCCTTGTCTCAACCTTCTCTACTACAATCCATGCAAAAAAGAAGTGCATCATTATTGTGTGTTAGTTCTTGTAATTGTCCCACAATTGTTTTGTTATAATGGCATTTTACAATATGAAAATCGAAGAATAATGCATAAAATAAGAAATCGCAAACCGGAATAAAACGCATTTTTATCGAAATCTTAGAATACTGTAAACAATTATAATTGAAGCCGTTGAGTAATAAAGAAGGCGTTAACAACGCACAAGCATAGTCGAGTAAGTCAGACACAAACCGTCTGAAAAGGAAATGATATGAGTGTAGACTTTGGTTGTACACTTATGTTTGTTTATTTATTTTTAATACTTGTTGAAATGAAAATAGATTGTTTATAATATTTAAACAAGTATTAGACGATATAATTGGTGATAAAGTAATTTGTACAATAGATTTTATTGAATCTTTTGCTGAAAATCAAAGGTAACTCGCCGGAAAACGTTTCAAACAATAAACAATTTAAAAACAAGTTACGTTTTACTGCGCACTTTTGTCAATATTATTTTATTGTACATATTCGTAGAAAATTAGGTTCAATAAAGTAACAAGATTGATTTTACATAGATATATAGACGTTTCTCTTTGTTTGTTGTAATGCAATACATATTTTGTTAATTATAAGTTGTTATGGATGAACGTAATTGCACTATATAAATAGCCTTTATTGGCACCGATGTAGGGAGAGTGCATATAACATTTTATCATAATTGGATAATTATTCCTGTGATTTGACAATGAAACATAAAATTCACAAGAAAATGTCATACAATTAATTAAACACGTCCACACAGTAGGGATTGTGCATATAAAGTAAACGTCATATCGTTAGTGTCCGAGATCAAACGAAAAAAAGGAATAAACAGAGGCTTGGCACAATTTATGGTATATAGATTGAGATGATTTCCACGCGTGTTTTCGTAAGCTATAAACCAATAATTTCAAACGGCAAAAAAAAATGTAAAACGATTTATTCCAGATATTAATGAAGACCTTAAAATAATGAAACCATTGAAGAACTTAAAAAATATTATTATGGAATTATATAATTTAAAATCGTACAATAACGAGCACCTTCAATATTGCACACAGATTAAAAACTAGTTAAGTCAAAAGTTAAATTGCTTTTGACGTTTCAAATTAAAATAGTAGATTATTGGGGAAATCTTATACCAACTTACGCATATGTCTGGTCTGGTCAAAAGTCATACTTTAAAAAAGTAAGAGCATAATGATGGATGTTTCTCCTGTTCATAAAAGCACGTTTCAGTTCATTAACTGATTTACATTAAAGGTACATGTTCACAGATGTTGATAGTTTTGAAGTGTGTAATTAAATGCTTCAAATTGATAAATGTAAACATCGGAACCAAATAGCTTCAAAAGAATACAATTTAAGAAAGAAAAAAAGTAATCCATGCCTGGGCTCGAACCACTGACACTTGGAGTTAAAGTCTAGAGCGTAAACCACTCGGCCATCCGTGCTTGCAAAGCACTGGCTGTATTTTATATTTTACATAAGCAATCATCGTAATGTCACCAAATGTAACGATAACAGCAGAACTTTCCAAATTATTCAATCGTTTTGTGTTTGCAACGCTTTATAATTTTCAGGTTGTTAAATCGTAAAATAGGCATATAGTGGATATTTTAGAGCATGTTAAATGTTTAGTTTTACTGTTTCTTTGCAAAAAACAAAACTACAACAAACATTTGCAAGTCTGAAACTTTTTCAATTTTGTCAATTTATCAAACTGTGAACAGGTCCCTTTAAAAACGAGGATGAAAGTACCAAAGCAAACATAAAAACGGTTGTCTGAATTCAGGTTTTCTTAATTTATCAATTAATTAATCTGGCTGGTTTATTACCAAAATCTATCCTGGATAAAGACAAGCGAAAGCAACATTTTTTTAGTATTTAAGTGAAAATATTCATAAAAACTATTAATTCAAGAAACAAGTTTATCATACAGAAACATATGCGCATTTTTCTGTGTCACGTATTAAAAACGACATGTTTAAATAATATTTGTTTTGGAGTTGCTATGCATCTTTATGCACTAGTTTAATTAACACCACAGGCGAACGTGAAATGGATACATGGATTAATTATAATAACTTAGGGTTCTTATTTTCTTTGAACAACTATAGATATCATATCGGTGCACCATCCTATCATGAACATATGTAGTTAATTAACAATTTGATTTTCCTGGTAAGCAATTAATCAATTACAGTGCCGTCATGTACGACCGATTGAAAAAGAGAAGGGGGATGCCGAGTCATTTATTCTTGTCGGTTAACTAGATATTGAATATGTACAAATATAAGTGTGTATAAGGGGAATATTACTTAACAATGAACTAAACACAATTTCTTGAATGAAAAAAAGTAGTATAACATGTTTACAATACGCTACATTTAATACACATTTATGGAAGTAGATGCATCAAATATGGTGTATTTTAACGGTAGTTTAGGCTTTTTCAACCCCGTCTGCAATAATGAAATTACACCCGAATGATAATCTCGCTGTATTAAAATAACCTACATGCGCAAGCGAATGAAGTAATACGGATGAAAGTGAAGTCATGTTTATGTTTGTCGGGTAAAGTAGTGTCGGGTTAAGGAATTAATCTTGCACGACTCGAAAGTACCGCTGTTTCAGCTTTACAAAACGAACACATAGCGTTAAAAGAAAAACGTATGGAACTTTTCCTTCACAAACAAACTGTGAACTCGTTGCAAGGTATACAAGCAGCGTTTATAAAACGTCCTATAAATCTGTTCACTACCGATTAGTAATAAACACAATAACAGAAATGTAACCTAACACTTAAATTGTCTTGTGATGTTAGTTAAAAAGCAAGTCATTCAAGAGCCACAAGTGTTTTGATGATACATTCGGAAATGACAACTCTTTCAAAAACGTTTATGTGTATTGGATACTCCAAACACATCATATAACGTGATAAAAGGCATCACTGTTTTCTCATTGATAACAAGGATTGATTTAAGTGATGCAGTATACAAATGTAGGATGCCTCGATCCAATTTATTAAATTCAAATCAAACGTGCGATCTAGTATTAGAAATTACCGACGGCGCCTTTTAATGTTCCGTATACGTTATAAAAAGTGGTGAGACAATTTATATAAGTATGGCTAGAACATATTAACAACGGCAATGCTATGACTTTAACGCATTCTCTGGCATTGCAATAACTACTTTTCACTGATCAATTAGCATTGAAACATAACATTGCTAGTATATGACTTCTTTCATTAATTCAAACCTTGAATTTTCATATCGTTTTTATACTACTCATTCAGAAAATTAACAGTTTAAGTCAATACCTCATATGAAAATTAGTTAGTGTTGTTTGCATCGTCAACAGGAAATGACTAGTCAGAATCTTACGTTTATAGTACGTGTGCGCGTGAAACACGTCCGTATGCGAATCATTATCTTGTCAAATCATATTTGAGTGCGCAATATGGACCAAAGTTTACGTACTCTAGACTGATATCATAAAATATATCAGATTGTAAACATAGCTGATGCGAGTAAGTTTTTTGTGTGAAAGCAACAGAATTAAAATAAAGTACAATCTTCACTTTTGCGATTATTTGATCTTGATATCTTTAAAAAATACAAATGTCAACATATTTTTAATTGAAGGGACGCATGTTTTTTATTTCATGCGCTATAACATTGCGTATTTTTTTAAAGAAATAAACATGGGTCACCAGGCAGCTAAGGCACCACAATACCCAGTTAAATACGAACACCCTTATTTCGTACCGGTTTTGCAAACATATGCCGCATATCAGTGATTGTTTGATTGTTTCGGAAATACGTCTCGGAATACCAAATTCACTTTCGCAATTGTTTTATTTTAGATAACTATAAACAAAGTCCTGTTGCGTACATGCCTGAAGTGGTCATTACGACCGCTCAATACTGCGTCAATTTGATACGGAGAATATATTAAAGTGAAGAACAAAATCCTAAATGTTTTGTTTGTTCAAACTTGTTCGCACGTCAGTGGCACGTAAGTCGTATGACACCGATTCAATCTTGTCAACACACTAATGTTCTTTACACGTTTGAGTCACGCTTGTTCAAACAGCTGTACACACAGACCTTTTACAATGTACCCTATTTGAATTGAATCGACCTAAACATGTGCGTTTGTTGTCAACTATCTGGTTCAAGAAAATATTTTAAAGTGACTGAATATAAACGAAAGCACAACAACAAACGTACAGCATTGTGCAACAAGCAATTAAAATACATTTACATGCTTGCTGGATTCATTTATATCCAAACATGCATTTTAGGCACATTTTAAATATTTATCAAATAAGGATTTGTATTCATTGTTTAAATATATTTTTATATAAACAATATTTTTGTTATGATTATTAATCATGCGTAACGAAAATGTACGTGCTTTATGCGATTTGAACAATCACTGGGTCAAGATTACAGACTGCTCGAGGTATTCCGTTAAGTTCCGGTCTACAATGTAAGAGACACGCAACAGATACACAACTGTTCGTCATGTTTTGTTTACATCGTGTCAGCATTTGCAGACTTATTCAATCGCATAATCACTTAAAAGACACAGAATAATGAATGTATGATACAAACGTCTAGTTCAGCAAAGCAGCAATCTGACGTTTTCACAGACGATAAATACAAATTAGACTGACTAATCCATAAAATATACGTGCATTGTACATAAAACGTACCTCACGTAATAACAGTTAATAACATTCTACATAGGACCGGGCGATTAGTTTATTACCCTTACTAACAATATAAACATTGATATATACAGTGGCATTTTTACAACCTTCGATTTCTTTGAAAACAAGAAGGAAATAACAAAACAGACATGAAGACGGTAGTCTGCATTAGTCGAATATATTGATGGAAACAATTAGCTATGTTTAGCATACATTAATTAACATGTAAACAATTCTCGTTGTGTGTTATGCCAGACATGATGTTATTTACTATATTGAATTATATGAATGAAAGCGCCCCATTGATACTGATGTACTGCAATTCGTTTCATGATGATGCTATGCAGAAACATACAAAAACAATATTAATTAATGAGATTTAGAATCTATAAGTAACAGGCGCACCATCCTAACATGAACATTTGAGGTTAATAAACATTGCGATTTGCGCTTTATGAAGATGTAATTACAAAAGAACTGGATAAGTTTCTAATCGTTTGAACAAGAACTAATGATAATGATCGTATGTTAACTTATATGATGCAATGATTTTACAATTTATACGCTGGAGGGATATTTGTAATAGAACCAGATAACACGTGGATAATATCGGGTAAATATACTGTCTTGTTACTGTTGCAGGTAATTGCGCATTAAACATACGGTTTTATGAATTTAAGTCAGACGAATTGCGTTTTTATTTTATACGTTAAGCGTTATTTGTTAAATGGCTTTGAATTGATTGTTAGAACGACCAGCCACCGTTTTATATTGCATGTTTGTTGTTTGTTTAACGATATGTGTATCGTTCAGTGATGCTTTTTAATTTTGCTACAATAAAGTTCCTTATGATGTTACCCCGGATAGCTTCTCTTCTGACATAAGGGAATGCATAGCATGAAATGCATTTAAAGTATTATAGCTACAATTCGATTATTCCCAATCTGTTTCACCAGCTTGCTAAAGTGACTTTATTAGTTTACATTTAAGATTGACACACATTGAACGTTTTGCTCTTGAAAAACAATGGGACATCCAAAATATAGACGATAGTGAAGACGATTGTCTGCACTCGTTTGCCCCAATTATATGCGCAATATATCTGCAACGGATCGTCAGTCCTCTACCTGAGTCTAGACAACCACTGCATGTGAGAATCAATGACGTTATACTGTGCATTTACTAGAATTTCCAATAATGAACTGATGAAGAACTTTAAAAACAACAGCACACAACAAGAAAAAGGAAACATAGATGTTGTTGTATCTTATTCACAGTATTTGTTGTGAATATTTTAAAGAACTCTACCTGTTGTGAAAATCCACTCATTTGGAATAAGCGTATTACAGTCATGTTTATTTATTTCGTGTGGATGCGCCACTGATCATGCATACTTGTTTTTTTATAAAAACGGTGATTCTTCGTAAATTATTACTTAACATGTTTACATGATCTCAGAATCTTAAATCAAATCAATAAAAGCGCCGTCATGCACCGCGAAGACGACACAGAGATGGGAAAAGGAATGCCATGCAGTTGTAGGTGTTTGATGAACAAGAAGTATCAATATATGTGCTGGAAATGAGATGATGCATTCGGAGAACAAAACAGAACTTCGATTGTTATCTCTTTGAACGACTAATTGGCTGCAATTATGATATATATTTTACGGTTTCAAGTTCAACAGAAATTTAACATATTTCTGTCTCTATATGTTATTTCCATATACCCACACCAACAATCTATATTGGCGCACCATCCGAACGTAAACAGTTTTGGTTAATAACCATCGTGAATAACCTCATAAACATTTTATTAAAATACTTCAGGATTGTTAATTAGAGTTTGAAACCAATTCAAAAAAGGCGCCGCCATGCACGAGCAAGGAAAAGGGATTGGGGAGTGTTCACATGTAGTTAATTGTTGACTCTTATCACAAATGACATTTTCGTTGACTTAATATTGAAAGTGTCATTATGAACTTGTATTGTGAAATTACGAGCCATTTCTTAGCCTGTTAAAGACTATGATAATATTTTCGCTTCTGGAATATGAACAAGAGCAACAAGATATATTCAAAATGGATTTTTTCTCAACGCATTATTTTCTTACTTGTGCTATTCAAAGTTATGTCTTTACTTACAAGTATCATATAATTGCTTCAAAGTACTTGCATGTATTCCGTATCATGATGGCAATTTATAATCAAATAGAGCAATATTTTAAGTTCGGTAACAGTTTAATAGCATACGTGATCAGTATTGCGAATTGTTTGTGCACGTACATAAAAGGCTTAAAAATATAAATTGATCAATATTAAAAACATTATTTACAAAAATCAGAGATCGCAACGGAGTAAGTTAATACAATCACAACAAATAAACACTGAGCCAACTTAAACTTGTGCATACAGATTGGCATTTTATTTTGGTATATTTATCAACTTTCTTAAAGTGCGAGTATTAACGAACTAGGCGTACTTTTAATCTCGTTAAATGAAGAGTATTTTCATGCAAATGTGCGCAATGATGCAATGATTTTACAATCTCTATGCCGGAGGAATATTTCTTACATGTTTTCAGAGTATATCAGGGTTATAGCAGGTGTATCCTGTCTTGTTACTGTTGCAGTGTATTTCGCATCGTTTTATTCAGTTCTATATACTCTATTCAAGAGTGTTGCTTTGTCTTTGCTGTTGGAAGGAAATCCATCCAGTTTTATACCGTATTGTGAGGCGTCTGCTTAATATGATTTGTGTCATTCTGTATTTCATTTTTCTATTGGTCAATTGTCTTAAATGAGCTTCAAGAGGATGTTCATACAAAATGTTTTTCTTGAGACAAATACTGGAAAGTGTAAGCTTAGGGGGAAAAGAAGTATAACGGCTTTTATCTGGCGTATTCACAAGCTTTTTTCCGTTTGCCATAGTGACTGAAGTTTTTACCCCGCATAACCCATTGTCGAACTCTGGAGATATGTCATTTGGACTAATGATCTCACAAAGTTGTATTAGAAAGGATAATACACGTGCCTTCTAATGTTTTCACTAGAAATCAATTTGCGACGCATGAAGGACGACTCACAATGGGCGATCAAAAAACCTCACCATGAGCATATTTTGGGATAATACGTTACAAGAAGGATTGATTGCGTTTGCGTGTGGAAGATTTGTTGATACGCAAATAAACCAATGATAGAACATACACTCCTGCTGTTTAAACAACTATTACGATTATTATATTTTCACACATGCGTTAGATAACACTTAAAGCATTTTGATTTGCTCTTAGACCGTCCAATCGCGTGACATTGATATGGTGAAACCAGTTTACTCTGCTGTTGAAGAATTTAGAATAACTTCTTCACAAAGTACAAACAAATGCAATTAATTAAGGACTATATAAAAATAGAATTAATGTACCTATATATGAATGTTATGTGAGATATGTTCTAAATTATGCTCTTTATGGACTTTCTATGATTTGGATAACATAGTTCAAATCTGCTCTATTCGGTATGGATGTACTGTCATTGATTCAGTTTGTTGCAGCGCTTATATATCTTGCAATTAATGGGTTTACCATTAGCCAATTATTTTCATTGATTTAATATTTCTATGCATTACGCGAGCAAGATTTTTTTTATAACATGGTTGTTCTTTGCAAAAATGTACATCCAATGCATCATTTGTGTTCTTTTGATGTCAGAAGTCAATACGTCCTGCACAAACACGCAAAATACGTGAAAAAGAATAATAAGCGTGTGTAGATGTTAATACAGATATTTATATAAATGAAATGAGATGATAAATTTGGAGAAAACTTTACATTTTGATTGGCATTTGTTTCAACGACTGGGTGGCTGTGAGTTTAAACCTACACCGTGGTTTTTTTCATTTTAAAGTTTTGTATTTATTTCTTATTGTCAGAAAAAAATCTATAATTGTTGGAATCATTTCTGGTTCATTGCATAAAATTATGCCTTTTTATGCCTTTTGCTACCGCCAAACCGCTCGAGATTGAAGTTTTATTTGAAGGTGACTTAAAAACAGCTAATAACAACAACAAAAGCAATAAACAAGAAAAACACTACAAAGTATCATGATTGGGATCCAACCATGAAACGCGTACAAGAATAACCAAAAACTTTGCATCAAATAATATAAATACGTAATACAGCCAAACAGTGCATTCATTATGTTATTGGATTATAATAAATACAGTTCCTTAGATGATCAAATTAAAAAAATTCCGTCAGTATGTACTGCCATTAAAATACGATCATACGGATCCATTTTCTAGTTTATCAACAATACTTACATACTAAAATGATTCGCATCAGCAAACTTAAATGAGGTACAACTGAAGAAAGGCATAACATGAATGCATATCAGCACCGTACCAATAACTGGTTAAATAAATTCGTATTCGTATAAATGCAACTCCAATGAAAACAATCGCCAAGACCATTTACAAACAAAAATCAGTTTAATATAAACTTAATCATACACATGTTTTTGATAATGTACGCATAACATAAGTATGTAGTAATAATGACCAAACACTAGTTTGAAGAATGATGAAAAACTAAACGCGACCTCTTGCTTTAAAAATAAATAGATGCTAGATTTGAGCCAAATATATGACTTTGTGTATGTAATGTTTTGTTACGTTATGTACTTCTCAATGTTACTTCAGAATGTCAGTCATGTTTTTAAACATACCATGTTACAACCTCCGCGCAGAGATTTGACTGGTTCCGAGCATACCTCGATCGAATCCCTGCCATTATAACCAACCACGTGATGATAGCCAACCACGTGGTACGATAATTTTCCCGTTGTTATTTTCACTTTTTTTAATTAAGGTATAACAAATGTTTTATTATGAACCTAAACTTGTATACTATAAAATAAAATGATACTACTTTTCATAATATAATACTTAAACAAAATAAAATCCTTCCAGATCTTGAAGGATTTTCTTTAGATGGCATTGGTTATCGCCAGTAGCCGTGGGGAGATAACCGCTGCGTGGAGTTTGACCATGTTATACTGCTCCTTCCATATGCATCAGAGCAGACGCCACGCTCAATCTCAGTTAAGGGCTTTCATTTAAACTGTTGGTTAAGTATACGTTTGTTATCATCAAAAATACATGTTGTTGTATCTATAACTTACCATATGTATGTGCCGATATCTAACATGATGTAACATGCCTCACCATCAACCGGTTATATATTGATTTGTCATGTGTTATATGTGGAATGATGGGCATATTGCTTTTTTTCCTGAATAAAGCATACGTTTAGCTTGGGAATATTCAAAGACACGATGACCAGACGATAAATTTATCACGATTTGTGTCCAGGTCCGGATTAAGCGGTTTTGGGGCCCAAGGCTGCACATGTTACGGGGGCCCCCTTCCCTCTGGTCCCCTTCTGTATATTGAAAATCATACTTGATACTACAACTACAAAGATCAGAAAACGTCCATTTGTACACAGTTGACAGTTACATTATATATATAGCAAAACAAGTTAAAAAATGTATAACTATTTTATAAACTGAACTTAATACACATGCTACATGTAACAGATTCCAGCATATAAGTCTCTTCTACCACACTTTAGCTGGTTAAAATTCATCGATCAGCTGTATGAAGTCTAGTTCTCGGAAGACTTGACATTCAAGAGATAGAAGCCCTAATGGTGTCAACCTTTCCTGACTCATGGTGTTCCTCGGATAGTTTTTCGAGCGTGATAATGTTGAAAATGACCCTCACCTTGATAGTTATTAACTGGAATTGTTTAAGTATATTCGAACAGCGATGGCAACGTTTGGAAATGTTTTCTGTAGTTGACCTCCATCTAACTTCAGCAGTTCACTCATGTGGGTGATGGCTCCGTCTTGGTCCGCTTCTAAGATGGCTTTGAACTGAACAAACTCGTCATTAAAAGACGCCTCAATGTCATCTGGATATCCTATAGGTTAGTGTGGTAATCCTTCCGTAGACTTATCGAGCGTGAACAAAATGTGTGCAGGTTATAAACATCGGGTAAATTGAGCTTGAAAACCGTGACACGGTGTTAACAACATAAAAAAGCTTTGATTTTTTCCGCTACTATTGGATATACTTCAGAGGCCCGATAACAAAATGAAGCAATGTTGTGCTACATATCTTTAGAGGCCCCTCACAGGTGCATCCAGATAGCATAGTAAATCAAAGCGAACTAAAATGCCCAGATGTTGTCATGACCATACGGGCAAGTCGTTTAATAAGCATAGAAACTAATGGTTCTGAAGGGATATACAACACAGAAAGAACATTGATAGCATAGTAAATCAACCGAACTAAACGGTAACAATAATAACAGTGCATTGGATATACATCGGGAAACTGGTAAAATTACGTTTAATGGCGTAATAAAGAAAGATTATACATTGGGAAACTGGCCTGCCGTTGCGGGCCTCTTAATAATTGGGAGCCCAAGGCTGCAGCCTTGTTAGCCTAGTTTTATCCGGCCCTGGTTGTGTCCTCCTTAAGATCGGCTGACTACTTCCAATCCTGCACGCATTTCCTACGTAAAAGCGCATTGGAATTGGGATTAAGCTTAAATTATAATAAGTTCAATGTGAAACGTTCTTATATTTACATTAAGTTCATATCACAAATGCATTAACAGGGTATTAATGCAATGGATATTTAGAACGCCTCCGCATCTCGTTTGTGCATATTACTGAATTTCGCGAAATACCTTAAAGAAATGATATACATTTTGGATCTCCATTTGTGTATATGCAATTATTTCGCAACGTCTTTGTCGATTGGTTGTTTTGTTTATATCCGACCGACATTCCCAGAAATCCGCACTCGACATACTGTCTTGTTACTGTTCTAGGATATTACGCATCAAATCCATCGGTTCGTTATGATTCCATCAAACACGTTTTATACTTCATAACAAAAGTACTATTAACATCGGAGTATTGCTTGATCGTAACTGTTCCAATGAGATGATGCCAGAATTGCGTTGTTTTACGTTCTAATTATACGTAATACGTAATATGTATCTCACTTAATAACACGCCATAATATGCAATACATTTGATAGAATTACGCACTACAATTAACGCTTGGAAGGAGCGAAACTTCTACAAACGATCGGGTTTACTGACGATTTCACACTAATTTTGTTCAAATGATGTCTCTCGAACCCCAAATTTGATGAAGAACTGCTCGATAGAAAAGAAAATCGTAGAATATTGTAAAATTATACTGGGCTTTTAGAAGGTAATAATCGAAGAATAACACATACGATAAAATATTGCAAACAGAAATAATAAAAAAGCTATATTAGTGAAATTTTAAATGTTTTCCACAGTTATTATTAAAACAATTTTTAAAAAGGGGACGCGTATAGTAACATTTCTTCGCACGTACAAATTGTTGTAAAATCAGACAGGCATGTAGTTAAACAGAAATGAGAAGACTTTGTTAAGAGCAATTTGTCGCATTTTTAAACATTTTACGTACTGAGGACAATGAATGCGATTTGCACGTTTTGTGTGATGACTTGCCGCAAATCCAAGTTCAGTTTCTAAAGAAACTTAGGTATTCCCATTTCAAACAATATAAACAATTAGATCATTAAAACCATTGATTTCTTTTAAAGCAATTCTTGATATAAGAAAACAAACATGAAGACTGTAGTTTGCACTAGTTTACCCCAATTACATGGGCTTTTAATTCGTCTCGTTCATCTAAGAAATATCACTCGGTATTCAACATCTATAGCGTCTTGAAACCAGAGACGCTTTACTGCGCATTTATGCTTCAATAGTGGGTTATACAAGATATTTCTCGAAACTTTTGATGTGAGAAATTAACTATGTTTAGCATACATTAACATGTAAACAATCCTCGTTGTATGTTATGCCAGACATGTTGTTTAATCACTATATTGAATTATATTTAACCGCTTCATTGATACTGGTGTTCTGCAATGCGATGCTGGGAAGAATTACAAAACTAATATTAATTTATGATATTTAGATCTATATATAACAGGCGCACCATGCTAACATGAGTATTTGTGGTTCATAAACAAGGGATGACATGCAGTAAGTTGTTTGACTACAGATTACAAACGTTGAGTTTTACATTAAAATATGGACATATGTATTTGTATACAAAGATAACTACCATTGCACACTGTTCGACACGTTTTATTGTACACATAACAAACTATTACAAATAGGTCATTTTATAGTTATCTTCATATGTTCTTTAAAACAGACCATACGCTGTAAAGCTGCTATCAAATGATAATACTATACAAAGTGTTTTCTTTTGTAACACAAATAGTTTCTTCTTACGTATTTGTAATTAAATAGGATATCTTCGCTAATGAATACAAAAGCTTCTAGTTAGATACGGCTGTTCCATATGACATTGGCACCGGGATAACACATATAACAATATGTTCAGTGCAGTAGAAGTCTAATAATGTGGAGGACCAGTATGCATCCCCTACAGAATTGTGTAGTGCACTCACATTTTGAACTTAAGGCGTATTAAATACACTTTAAAAAGATCTCGACGTTGTGAATAAGCAAATGAATCATATCATACAAACATTATACAAGGAATTCATTTAAACAGACTTACACCTATAAGAATGTATTTTGACTTAGTTAAACGCTTTCTGAAGATCTAACTACAAAATAACTGAACCAATTTTTAATCATTTAAAAGAGCACTTATCGCCATGCTTGTATGTTCGATGAGGCAATTATTTATCAATGTATACGCCGAAGGGATATTTGTAAGAGTTCTACCATGTTGTGCCAGGTACCAGGGTTATACCGGCTACATTTGCTGTCTTGTAACTGTTTCAAGGCATCGCACACTAAATATTGAGTAAGATGAATTTTAGTAAACCAAAATGTGTTATTTCTCATAAGTTAAACGTTATTTGTAATATGGCTTTGGATGGACTGATCGAATGAGCTGTATTTTGTATTACAATGTTCTTTGCTTGTTTACCGAGATATGTATCCTTTTTTATTTTCCTACGATAAAGTTCCTGATGATGTTACCCCGGTAATATATGTACGGATAATGTTTCTTCTGACTTATACTGGAATGAAAAACATGACCTTCAACATATAAAAGCTTTAAATTGATCAGTCCCAAGCCTTCTCATCATCTTTCCAAAGTTACTTTATTTATTACATTTAAGATTTCCAATCGTTTAACCTTTCGCTCTTGAACACATACTGGAAAAGCAAATGTAAACACATAAAGACAACAGTCTGCACTCGTTTGCCCCAATAACATGGGCAATCAATCTGCAACCGGTAGCGGGTCATCCGGCCCTACCGGTCGGGAGTGTCTTATGGAATAAGCATTAAAAGACCTGAATTAAGTCTGGCGTCCTTCATACGTCAACCACTAATACACCACGTCTTTTTTACATAAATCATTCAAAATCGATGAAAATGGATTTATTTTCTCAAGTGAAAAATATGACACAGGAAAGTGCATTATGTGTTACTCAGAGAAATACTGATTCAATAATACCATTTACTGTATGTTTTAACACATCACTTCCTAATATTGCTAAAATTTTACACAAATACTGGGATTTGTTAAGATTATCAGACAAGGAAAGTGTTAAGTTTTTACATTCATTTAAACCTATTTTGGCCTATAAAAGACCTAAGAATATATGTAACAGTCTTGTAAGAAGTTCAGTGTCTTATAACAGTACTGATATACATTTATCGGGTCAATGTAACCGACGAAGATGTACACATTGCAATAATATTAACATATGTTCAAATTTCAATAGTAGTGTTACTGGTTTATCGTATGATTTACGCTATGATGTTGATTGCACTTCGCGCAATGTTATATATCTTATTACATGTAAAAATTGTTGTAAACAATACGTCGGACAAACTAATCAGAATGTTTCCCGCAGAATGAATAGCCATAGATTTGATATCAGAAATTGTTCAATAAATCCTATTTCACATGTTGCTACACATTTTGGATCCACCGACAATGATTGCACTTTATCAGATTTCTCTTTTGTACCTATTGATGTTGTTCAAAACAATCTAGACCGTTTATGCAAAGAAACATATTGGATACATAAATTAAAAACTATGATTCCTAACGGTCTAAATAATAAACTGCTTTATGACATATAAAACATAAACATAATTTACATATACATTTGATGTTTGTCTATTACTATGTTTTTTATAAAGTATATTATTACTAATGGGCTGTTGTATCATCACTGATCCATCTTTGTATTATGTATTATGTAATATTATGCACTATATATATTTTTCCGCCAAACGACGTTACGTTATTGTATGACGTTGATGTCATATCCTATGTATTTGTTTATACTACTGATGAAGGCTATGGCCGAAAAATGTTGAGTACTATTTGAATAAACAAAAGTGACGTGTTTGTGCGATTTATTTTATTTTAAAACAATGATAAAAATACCAAACAAATATGAAGACGGTAGTCTAGACGTACTCCTTTGTCCTAAATGTATGTGAAATGAATCTTCCTCATGCATCCACGAAATCTTACCAGTTCTGAGGCAAGCATAGCGCCTGAAAACCAGTTACGTTTCGCTTTGCATTTATTTAAAAATGTTATGTTTTTGAACATTATCATAGAAATTATTATTCAATAAACTAAAATGAATGAGCATTCATAAATGTAAACACGTTTGCCTTTGTTCGTTGTTATTAGGGATGGCATATCAGTATTCGAATATTCGCAAATCCATTCAATCGAATATTCGCATAAAACGGCTGGATTGATTTAACTTCTATTACTCAGTTTCGTATCCAGTAGAATAATTAAATTTAAATTGACACAGAAATACAATTCAATATACAATTGTTGTGTTGAGAAAAAGAAAGAAAATGAAGCTTAATTGTAAAAAAAAAAAAACTTTGAAAAATCCTATTTAGGCGAAATATATCAGAAAAGAGTGAAACTTGTTCTGTGTTAATTTCCATTGTTTTGTAAGTTATATCCGTTTGCTGAATACGAGGCTGTTTATTAACGTTGCTATCGCATAATTATATCGCTGTCGGCTAATATTATGACGGATACTGTAATCGGGCACAAAAAAAGGAAAACATCATGTCGTACAATTTTATTTTTATTTGAAATTTTAAAATAACGATATCATTTACGTTAATAAAAAAAAATATATCAATAAGTCATGCAAAGTACATCACATTTTAATGTCTGTTCAAACAGAAACTAAATTAGTATTCGCCAGTCAATTGAAGCCCTTAATTGGCACCTTATTGACAGACAACAGTTCGGGCCCTTTCTAAGAGTGTGTATATTGCATTGCGCAATTTGAGTAATTCACACGTTTTAATGGCTGTACATACTGCGATCACAGAAACTTAATTATTATTCGCCAGTCAATTGAAGCCGTTAGTTGACACCCCATTGACAAACAACAGTTCGGTGCCTTTCTTAGAGCATTTCGCAATCAACGCTGATACGGGCCGCGTTATTGACACGAAAAACGTCACATCAAACATGTTAATCCCAAATGATTTCGGGTGCCAATTAGTAAGCGGCTCGCAGGTCATTAAATATTAGGGCACTTACATTTGAAAAGGAAAATTGCGAATATGCGAATATCAATTCTGTTATTCGAATACTGAACATTCAATCGAATATTCTTATAATTTTGCCATCACTAGTTGTCATGCAATGCATGTTTTTATTTAGAGTTGTTAAGCGTCTGCTATGAACTTTATTGCATTATATTAATCCCTCTATTGGCACTGTATGTACTGCAATACTCTTCATGTTGATCAGGGCTGAATTATAATAACATCACTTATATAAATTCACGACATGTAACATCTATAAATATTATCTCATCCTATCATACGAATATACATATTTAGGTTTCATATGTTAAATGCTATTAAAACAAGAGGTCGCAAAACAGTGCAAACACAAATGAATCATATCCCAAAATAAGAAAACAAGGTACCATATTAACCTTGAGTATACGAATTGGCATATCATTTTGTATAACTACATGTATACACTTTCTGAAAAGGTTAATACAAACGAATCTTTCGCATTTACAATCTTTTTAAATACCGCTAATATTCATACTGATGAGCTATATGATGTCATATGTATGTAGGCGGGATATTTCTAATACGTCTTCCTTGTTGTGTCAGCGAATATCAGGGTTACACAGGGTACATACTGTCTGTCCAACTACTTTTCGGGGTTAACGCATCGATTTTGTCCTGTATTTTTAAACACATGTGTTGCATTGTTGTCGAATTGTGAAATTGAATATCTAATGTGACATAGTATGTGCTGTTTCAGATTGCTGCACCCAGTTGAACATGGTCTTGTTTGAGGTTTGTTTTATGGTATGAGAATCGTTCTGGGATGACGTTATAGATATGTTGTTGCGTAAACTGGAATTACAGTTTGCACGTACTTTTTCTTCAATTTGCAATGGTGGCTAAAGTGTTTTAATGTTTGACGCCGCGTTACAATATGGCCGAAATATCATGGGGATAAATAATTTCATCTAGTTGTTTTCTAAAAGTCTTTCTTGACAAGGAACGACTATCGTTTTACTATGGGCGATGTGCAAAGTGTGGTTGTTCGTTTTATTTTCTCTTCAATCTTTTAAACTTCTCACCATGAGCATGACGCAGGTTAATACGTTAACAACAAAAATTCAGTATGGACAAACCGCAGATCCGCACAGAAACGTTATTATCAAATGCTATGCCTTTCAGTTGTCATACAAATATAACGAATATGTTATTTCTTAAGATAACATTTTGTGTATTTGTAATATATATTTATTTTATCATCCAATCGCATAATGTTACATCGTCAATATGAAGTGTTGTCATTCAAGACATTTTATAATTCAACAAAATCCAGCGGAAACGAAAGGGTACAGGACGGAAGGACGGACACATCAAGTAGGAGAGAAACAATTATTAATGATATTCGTTTCAGACCCACACAAACTCGATTTTATTAAAATAAGATTTCGCAGGGACGGACAAAGCGATATAGAATCACACGAAGTTAATTATTTCGCATATGCGAAAGTAAACGAAACACGTGATTGTGAACTATCGCTCGCAATTGATGTGACATGCACGAATATTGAATAAGCCTAAACAAATAAACACACATTTTCAAAAGAAAACCGAGACAAACATGTCGAACTTATGTTTAAAACACAAACTGTGAACTCGGACAATATCATCGCGACCTCTGCTAGGAGCGTTGATATAAAATCCACTTCAATACCAATCTTTTCACTTCCGATTAGTAATAAACGCCATAAGAGAAATCTTATTTGATACTTAAATGATTGCATTGTGCTGTCATTTTATATTATCTTGCATAAAGACAGGTCATTCACCAGGCACAAGTGTTTTGATGATACGTTTCAAACACTATAAACAGTGAGATTTTCACATTCTGTTTTTAAACAATGATAAAAAATACCGAAAACAATATAAATACTGTAGTCTAGACGCATTCCTTTGTCCCAAATGTATGTGAAATTAATCTGCTACATGCATCCTTGAAATCTTACCAGTTTTGAGGCAACCATAGCGCGTGAAAACCAGTTACGTTCAACTTTGCAATTATTTTTAAATATTTTGTTTTTACATATTTGTTTAAAATATCCTTAAATAAACTATCAAGATTGAGCATACATAAACGTATACACGTTTCTCTTTGTTCGTTGTTATGCAATGCATAATTTTATAAAGAATTTATATGCATCTGCTATGAACTTAATTGCTTTATATAAATCCCCTCTATTGGCAACGACGCTGTGCAATTCTTGCCATGTGAAGGCAGGGCTCAATAATAATAGCATCGATAATATTAATTAATTATAAATTATATTTCGGCGTAACATACGGTCATAATTAATTATGTATCAAATGATATATGCTTTTAAAACAAAAGGTCGCACTACAGTGCATACACCAATGAATCATATTGCAGAATAAATAAACCAGGAATCATCTAAATCTAGTTCATACATATTGGCATATATTATTGTATCATTATACACTTTTTGCCAAGGTGACAACAAACCGATATTTCGTATTTACAATCTGTTTAAATCCCGCTAATGTTCATATCCATTGGCTATATTATGCAAAATTTCTTTAACATTTCGAATATGGCCGATATATCATAGGGACAAATGATAAAAACGATTGTGTATTAACTATGGATTGTTATGTTTTCTTAAGGCATTTCTTGAAATTTTACGACTAATGTTGTTCTATGGGCGATGTGCAAAGTGCGGTCGCATAATATCACCATGAACACAACGTATGTCAATACATTAACCCTTTGCATGCTGGGAAATTTGTCGTCTGCTAAAATGTCGTATGCTGAATTTCTAAAATTAGCATTTTCTTTGATTTTTTTCAAATAATACTATCAGAATAGCAAACAGTTTGGATCCTGATGAGACGCCACGTTCTGTGGCGTCTCATCTGGATCCAAACTGTTTGCAAAGGCCTTCAAAATCCGGTTCCAGCGCTCAAAGGGTTAAAACAAGAATTAGGTATAGAAAAACCGTAGATCCGCACAGAAACCGTTAATGAAGCGGTGTTAAAGGGTTTTATTGAGGCAAGACTTTTGAAGAAGTGGGAGGTTCCGATGCAAGTAAGCTTCAGAGTGACATCGTTGGTGTCAGGACAGCCCCGTGAGTTCCCGTCTATGCCGCATTGTTCATATTTGAGGCGGCACGATTAGTTTTAGTTCAATATAAATCAAAGGAAAGGCAGCAAGAGGAAAACTATTTATTGTACTGTTGTTATTTTGTAATCGGCCATCGGACGGCTTCGGAAGGCACATCGTGATTTTTGGGGGCCTCAGAAATTCGGCCTCGCGCTACACATTTAAAATACATGTTTTGAAGTAGATGCATTCAACCTTTTGTATTTAAAAGAAAGTTTTCCTAGTTAAGTGTAGGCTATTTTACCCTGGTCGGCCATGATGGTATCACATCCCTGAGGATAAAATAATCTTTATTTAAACGACATGCAGTCGCAATAACATGACGTTATAATGATGAAAGTGACGTTATGTTTATATTGCAAAAGTATTGCAGTGTGTATGGGTGTTTTTTTTTAAGACTACGAGATATATAGGGATATATATTATTTAATGTTTATTGTTTAATATAAAGGAGTTTATCTTGGACGGCTGATTTAAGAATTACAAAACAAACACATCATTTTAAAAGACAATCATGTTGAACGTTTCCTTAACACATAAATTGTGAAGTTGCCCCCTAGCACTAAGACCTGTACAAGTAGCGGTAATAATAAATCAGCGTAAATACAAATGACCAGTCACTTCCGATTAGTAATAAACACAATGAGAGAAAGCGTATCTGATACGTACATGATTGCATTGTGTTGTCATTTTATATCATCTTGGATGAAGAACAGTCACTCACCACGCACAAGTGTTTTGATGATACATTCGGAAATGACAATTCATACAATTATTTTATTTGTGTTTGATACTCCAAACACATCCTAGAACATGTTTATAAGTCATCGCTGTTTTCTTATTGTCAACACGGATTGATTTTAGTTATGCAGTATACAAATAAAGGCATAAGCCTCGATCCAATGTATGCAATTCAAATAAAAACTTGAGATCTATTATTATAAATATATGGCAACGCCGTTTAATTCACAGAATACGTTATAAAAAGTGGTGTGAAAATTTACATTAGTATGGCTACAACATGTACATATCTGCAATTCTACGACTTAAACGCATTTTCTGTGATTACTATACAAACTCTCACTTATTAATTAGCATAGACACATAACACTGTAAGTATAGGACTTCATTTACAAATTTGAACCTTCAATTGCCCTATGATTTATATACTTCTATGCTCATTCAGGAAATACACTGTTCAATTAAATATCCAATATAACAAATAGAAAGGGTTGTTTGCAACGTCAACAGGACATGACTTGTCATAAACTTAAGTATATAGTTACGTGTGCGAGTGAAACACGTCCAAATGCGAATCCATATCATCTTTAAGTGAGAAATATGGGCCCAAGTATGGGTACTCAAGACTGCTCATATCAAATTTATCAGATTGTAAGCATAGCTGATTCGTTTTTATTGTCGTGTGAAACAAAACGAAGCCCTCAGCGGAATAAAAAATAAAATACAATCTTTGTTTTTGTATTCTCAATTTTTATCTTTGTTCCTTTGAAAAATGCAAATGAAACTTTCGTTTTGTAATTTTTCTTAACCATGTTATACTTATGCGCTATAATATTGTATCATGTTTAAGCAATAGTCAAGTGGGATTGGAACTTAACCTTTACAAAATGAACATATGCGGTATTCATCGAAAGAAACGATGTAGCTCAATCTGTGTTCCATACATTTCGTAGGAATAATCATCCTCCATGTCATGTTCTGTTCCAGGAAACTGTTTACAAATCATTAACCGCAAACAAAACTCGTAAGTGAGTTAATATTCGTCAACATGTTACATAAATTTTCGTTATACGCAAAAAGAATCGCAATTAAATTAAGAGTCGTAACTCTCTTATGAAGCCCTGATCGAAACGGTCTCCAGGCAGCTGAGGTACCACAATACCCAGTCAAATATGAACACACTAAGCTCGTACCGTTTTTTTTTTAACAAAACCTTGCCGCATTACAGTGATAGTTTGATTGTCTCGAAAATACTTCTATGAACAACAATTTCACTTTTGTCATTGTATAATTATTGATAACTATAAACAAGTCCTGTTGCGTACATGCCTGAAGTGGTCATCACGACCGATCAATACTGCGTAACTGTGATACGGAGAAAAAACTTCAAGTGAAGAACGAAATCCTAAATGTTTTGATTGTTCAAGCTTGTTCGCACTTTAATAGTACGTACTTCTTTGTTTACTCAGATTCAATCTTGTCGACACACTTCGGTCCGTTTCTGCTGAGTCACGCTTGCCTTTTCAAACAGCTGATGTGCGTTTGTTATAACCTATCTGGTTAAATAGAACGATTTTAAAGTGACTGAAGCAGGACAATAAACGTACATCATTGTGAAAAAAGCAATACAAATACATTTAAACGCTTGCTGGATGTTTATACCAAACATTCATTTAAGACACATTTAAAAAATGTTTTCCATTATTATTAAATTTCCTTTGTATGAAGTGTTTAGATATATTTGGATAAAGATAATATCTAAACATTTTAATAGATGACACATCATGCGTAACGAAAATGTTCGTGTTTGATTCTCAACAATCCATTTCCCTAGTCTACAGACAGCTCGAGGTATTCTGTCAAATTCCGAGCTACAATGTTATTGACGCGCAACAGGTAAACAGCTTTGCTTCATTTTTTGTTTTCATCGTGTCAGAATTTGAAATAAGTCGGATTTCACACGCATCTTCAATTAAAATGACACACACAAGTTAAGGTATGGGCTAAACGTCTAGTTTAGCAAAGCAGCAAGTCTGCAACAGACGTTTTCACATGCGACAAAAACAAATTAGACTGACTAATTCATAAAATATACATGCATTGTACTTAAAACGTACATTACATAATACAGCGTCATAACATGCAACATATTGCATAGAAATACGCGTTATGAGAGTGAGTATTTTGAGGTTTATGAAGTCCTTTCTTAGCCAATTCTTGCATTATGTGTGGACCCGGATTGTTACCCACCACTCCTACCTAATTTACTTACTAGACTCCTGAAAGTTGGGACGAAATTTGAAGTATGGCTGCAATTTCCAGTACCCGGAGGAAACCCCATCTGTCCAGTATGGTGACCACCAACCAAATTCACATGCTGCCGGGAACGGGCTTTGAACCCGGTTCGCCTATAAGAGTAGCGAGTGTACCAACAACTGTGCTAACTGGCCAGTCAGAAATACGCGTTTTAATTGATGATTGGTAGGGGCGAACATTCTACAAATGATCGGGTTACTGACGATACCACGCTGATTCTGCTCTCGAAGATTGCACTATTTGATGCCTTTATATAAAAAAGATTTAATATTTAACAAAGCTTCTGTTTAAATACCGGTCGCCGTGGCCTAGTGGATAAGGCGTCTGCCTCGGGATCGGGAGGTCGAAGGTTCAAGCCCCATGGGGAGCATTTGTCGAAGGATGGATGTATGTCATGGGACTTGTTCTGAAATGGCCGGTTCGTGAGCCGCGCGCTAGTTTAACATAAATGGTAACCGACTTCTATCCGCCTGGCGCCTGGCATAGTGATAGGAGTTGGGAGGTTAATGGTATACTCGCAAAAAGTGTCTCATCAGTTAAATAGGCTGGCCATTTTAATAGGGGTGACACTATAATAAACAAGACCTTTACCTTTACATTTGTTATTTATTTTACCTCCAGTTTTATAACTTGATTGTCACGAAAACAAGGTGCTTAAATGATTTAGAAATGTACTTTATTGCGGTCGTACCGGGTTTTAGAAAACCTTTTGATTGTTTCGGTGTGATCTTCAAAACCATTTATTTTTTTGAAACAAGGCTTGAAATAAGAAAACAAGCATGAAGACGGTAGTTTGCACTAGTTAAACCCCAAATATATGGTCCATTCATCTGCTTCGTTTATCTACGAAATGTCGGTCGGGATAAAACAACCATAGCGTCTTTGTACCAGTGGCGCTTAACTGCGCATTTATGTTTCTCTCCATGTTGTATCTATGTATACCTTGGAGAAATTAAGTATTGTTCTGTTCTGTTCTGTAATAGTAGGTTATTGACGATATTCCTCGAACCTATTGATGGAAACAATTAGCTATATTTAGCATACATTAACATGTAAACAATTCTTGTTTTGTGTTATGCCAGACATGATATTTACTATAATATTGAATTATATTTATCCGATCCATTGATACTGGTGTACTGCGATTCGTTTCATGAGGATGCTCGGAAGAATTACCAAACTAATATTAATTAAGTGAATTTAATATNTATATAATAGGCACTCTAACATGAATATTTGTGGTTAATAAACATCGTGCTTTTCTTCGTAAACAATTAATTAAAATCAGAAGTTTTCAGAATCAAAATCAAGTCAATAAAAATGCTAACCTGCACGAACAATGGGGATAGGATGGGGAGGCATGATATATAGTTAGAGTTTTGACTACAGATAACATACGTTGATTTTTATATTGAATTATCATTTCTATTTGTATTAGACGTAAATTGCCATTGTACAGTGTTCGACACGTTAGTAGCAGTTAAATAGTGTAAAGGACCAGCATGCATCACCTACATAATTGTATAGTTTATATACAACACAAGCCTTAATATATAAAACATACAGTTGCAAAGTATATTACGTTACTTTCTCATATCACAAACAATCAAGTCATTCAAACAGACAAAATACCCTTTGGCATGTCGTTAGCTTTAGTTAAACGCTTGCTGAAGTTATAACTACAAAAGAATTGAAACAATTTTTAATCCTTTAAAACAGCACTAATGGCCATGCGCGTATGTTTTATGAGGCATTTTTTTACAATTTATAAGCTGGAGGGATATTTGTAATAGTTCTAACATGTTGTGCCAGATAATACTAGGGTTATACCGGCTGCATTTGCTGTCTTGTAACTGTTTCAAGGCATTGCGCATTAAGCATATATTTACATGAATTTTAGTGAACCGAATTGTGTTTTTCCTCATAAGTTAAACTTAATGTACAATATGGCTTTGAATTGACTGTTCAAATAAGCTGCCACAGTTTTATATCGCCTTGTTTGAAGTCTGTATAACGATATTTGTATCGTTCTGTGTTGTTTTTCATTTCCTTCAATACAGTTCCCGATGATATTACCCCGGTTAAATATTTTATGATAGTTTCTCTTCTTGCATGTAATGGGATACATATTAAGACCTGAATTTAAAGTATAGTAGCTTTTAATTTGATTATTTTCAAACTTTTACATCAGCTTACCAACGTATCTTTATTGTTAACATTTAAGATTAACAAACGTTGAACCTTTCACTCATTAATACGCAATGGAAAAGCCAATAGACAAACATAGAGACGATAGTCTGCACTCGTTTGCCCCAATAATATGCGCAATGTATATGCAACTGTTCATCGGATCGTAAATCCTCGACCTGAGTCTAGACAACAACTTCTTGTGAGAACCAGTGACGTTATAGAGTGCATTTAATAGAATTTCCAATAATGAACTGATGAAGACGTTCGTACAAACTTCTAAAATTAAAAAACAACAACACACAACTAGAATAAGAAAACGTATATGTTTATGTATCGTATTCGCAGTTATTGTTGTGACATACTTTTTTTGTTCAAATCCACTCATTTGGAATAAGAGTATTAATTTCATGTTTCTTTATTCATCAAAGAAGCATATTTGGGGTTAATAAACACGGTGATTCTTCTTGAACAATTACTTAACATGTATCAGACATTGCATGTTTACTTGATGTCAGATTCTAAAATTATATTAATAAAAGAATAAGTTGTTATCCCATTGGATTGTATTTAAAATAAATATCGTTTTTTTCTGAAAGAAGTATTTTCTTGCTTATTTGCTATTTAATGTAAGTACCCAACGTATTAGTATCATAAACGTGTGGTAGTTGCATGTATTCAGTATCATGGTGGAATCTTAATATAACAAAAAGAGCTGTGTGTTCAGTACGGGAAATGTTCTTACTTATATGCTTTTTAAAGTAAGTTCCCAACGTATTAGTGTCATAAACGTGTGGTAGTTTCAGGTATTCAGTATCATGATGGTATCTGATAAACAAAAAGAGCTGTGTGTCAGTACGGGAAAAATTTAATAGCGTGAAGGGCCAATATGCATGACATACAGAATTGTGACAATTAAGGGTATCACGTTTACAGGATTTTTCTAAACGTTTAAACGAAATAAAATAATCGAAACGTTACTGTTTAAACGTTATCCCTATGTCCATTTTAAAAGCATCATTACCATCGCATTTCCAAANGTTCATCGGATCGTAAATCCTCGACCTGAGTCTAGACAACAACTTCATGTGAGAACCAGTGACGTTATACAGTGCATTTACTAGAATTTCCAATAATGAACTGATGAAGACGTTCGTACAAACTTCTAAAATTAAAAAACAACAACACACAACTAGAATAAGAAAACGTATATGTTTATGTATCTTATTCGCAGTTATTGTTGTGACATACTTGTTTTGTTCAAATCCACTCATTTGGAATAAGAGTATTAATTTCATGTTTCTTTATTCATTAAAGAAGCATATTTGGGGTTAATATACACGGTGATTCTTCTTAAACAATTACTTAACATGTATCAGACATTGCATGTTTACTTGATGTCAGATTCTAAAATTATATTAATAAAAGCGCCGTCATGGGCGAAGACGACATATATATTGGAAAAGGAGTGCCACGCATGTGTAAATGTATGAGCAAGATCACATATCAATATATATGCAGGAATGGAGATAATGCCTTCAGAGTGCCTATATTACGTTTCAGATCAATGATGCATTAATAAATCAGCAACACTCAAACAATAGAACAAATAGAACCTTAGCGATATATTTTGCGTGCGAAAGATCTTTAATAATCTTCTGCCCTCCACATGTACTTGCCATATGCTCAGAAACAATCTGTTTGGCAAACTAGACCTTAATTACAATTGGGTAGGACAAAACGCGGCGGTGATAGTGGAATCGAATCTGAACATCGCGAATAAAGTTTCTCCCGCTCGCTCCGTATATACAATTTTCTCAAGTCTGCATTGACAAGACGAAAACATCTTGATCATTAAACCCGATATTTTTACACTTTGCCAATGGAAATATACATTCAAGCTCACTTCTGCATATTTATACTTAATGTGCTATAAAATTGTAAAATGCTTACGTATATAACACCTCGAAGTGAAGCTTAACCTTACCAAATGAAAGAGTAACTATATAAGTAACTTTATAGTGATTCATCCAAGGACATGATGTGTTAGATAATCTTTGTATTATGGTCTAAGAAATTATCATTTCCCTCTCATGGTTTGTTCCAAGCAGATAAAGTAGCGCAAAACCTCGCAACACAGGTACATATATAGCTATGACTGGTTCTAGCAAAAGCACGCCGCATACCATTGATAATTGTTAAAGAAGTCCTTCTAGATATGGCCAAGTCACTATCGTCATTGCCTTATTTCTATGTACTAGAACTTCAAAAATTCATATTGCGTACATGGCTGAAGTGGTTATCACTACCGTTCAATATTGCATCACTGTCATACGGCGTTAGTACTGATGTTGTAAACGGATATCTTAAATGTTTTGTTTGTTTCATAGAAAATAAACACAAGCATCAGACCTTGGGGCATGAACTGTATACATATTAAATACAATACAAAATGAAACATATTGCATGTGAATTAATTGATTAAAATATGTAAAAAATATGTTTGAAAAAGCCTCACAACAACCGGTAAACCATACAATTGTAATAACTGACGAATCATGTGTAACAGCATAATTATTGTTTGCTGCGACACACGTTGTTTTCATGAGGATTCCATGCTTTGATGTAATAAACACGCAACAGACAAACCGTTCTGTTCACATCGTGTCAGCATTTGAAATCAGACTGATTTCATACGCTGAGTCACTATATAAGACACAGAATCATTGAGTTTGAACCAAAAATCCCTTTAAGCAACGCTGCAATCTGCCATGGACGTTTACACAAACGACAAATACAAATTGAACTAAATGACCCCCAAATATGAATGAATTATATATAAAACGCATTAAGATGTAAGATATTTTATAGAAATAAGCGATTTATTACCACTCCGAAGGAGTGAAAGTTTTAGACATTTTCGGGTTGCTGAAGATGCCAAACAAGTTAAATGTCCGCCATGCAATCGACTGCAAAATGATGTCTTCAACTTCCATATTAATTTACTTTTAATGGACATTTTGATGACTGTATATAACATACTTTTTAACGAAGCTTCTGTTTGAGTGGTCCAATTCATGCTCATTTAAATTAAAGTTACATTTTTGATAATAAACACTATTACAACTGATATCAAATTTGAAGTTATCTGTCATATGGTGCTTTATTAACATATTTGTCTTGAGTACCAGTAAAGAAGGCCCTTGCTAAAGGCACCCCATACCACCCCATACGACAGAACATTCTTATTCTGAAAATATTTAACCATGTTTTATTTTGTTTTGATTTTCCTTGCATAAACCATATAATTATTATTATCCATATGATAAAGACGAAACAGTTGATGGGACACATATTGTAGACATAAACGTATCATTAACAATTGTAAGACATTTACGTACAATTTTGTAGCTTGAGTATTTGTGAAAATATTAAAGCGTCGAAGATACTCATACAAAAATAATGGTATGAATTTGGTACCAATCAAAAGTAAATCACCGAACAAAAAAACTAAAAAATATTTTTAACATTTCAAACACTATTCACAGTGTGATTTTCATTACTAACGTTTTCTTTCAAACCGATGCTGAATATAGTATTATACAAAAGACACTCAGCATATTCCTTGAGTTTCAATGTTGCTATATTTACGACATTTGTACAACGTAATTACATTCAATGAAATGATTCAGTCCAAAATTTCTTTCTGTTGACGAGAATATCGATGTTTATAAACGTAGTTCAATACCTAATTAGATTGACACCTATTTAAAACAAACCAGCACGGATACACTTCCTTAAAAGGCAACTGCATGGCATGTTATGGGTCTGTAAGGTGCACTTCAAACTTCATAAATTGTATCGTATACAACAATGCTATTGAATGAAATAAATTATGCAATAACGTGATCGGCCTATATTAATACAAACATTGGTTTTTGATTTTTGCTGGTTATATGTTACTTTTCATCATTGGTCGAATGCAATAATAACCTAACGTGGCCCAGTGACATGAAGTTTTTTTTTTGTGTGTAGATATCGGAGTGATTATGTATGCATTTTCACTATCAATATATTTTGTTACTTCCGACTTCAATACAAATCTCGTCTTGTGCTTTAATGATTGAAATGCTGTAGTATGTTTATCTCGTATATATAACCATGTATTTACCAACATCTAGAGCGTCTTGATGACACACTGGGAAATAAAAAAAACAAACATAGCATATTTTGTCGATTTGAAACTTCAAACACAAAGTAGTACGTTATAACTGTTGTCCATTGTATATAACGACTGATACTAATAAGGTAATACTTTAATGCCAATAGCCTCATCATATATCTTCAATGTATGTGCGTCAAAACGCACCCATTATTAGGAATTACAAACAGAGCATTTTTCACTTTTCACTTATATGAGACATAATAAAGGTTGGTGATGTTTTACTGGCACAATAAATATCATTAAAAAAAATCATACACATATTCAAACTTTATATAATCATAATGACTATAAGTATACCGCTGTTATTGTTCATAACTGTAAAAAGGCAATTTCTTTTTTTTTAAATCGTTTTGCAAGGTTTGTTATATTTCCAGGAAATGATAATCTAGAAATTGACATTTTTTATTCTGAGTACACGCATAACACGACATTGTACAATAAATGATACTATCAAGCAACTATTTAACTTGTGTTTACCTTGCATTAGCATTTCAAGTCATACAGGCTTCAGACCCATCTGCACACGAAGACGTTATGAATATTAATGCATTCACCAAAAATACAATGAAGACAACATGAAATGGGTAATTTGAAATTTCAGAGACCGAGCGAACGTGCACCAATCAAGCTATCATTCTGGGTGGAAACCAGTTTGTTAGCCTGTTGAATACATTGATAATGTTTGCGCTAATTATGAAAAATAAAAAATATAACAAAAACGACAACCAAATGTGAAGTATTAATTTTTATCTTCATGGAACAGACGTTTTTAAGTTGTTATCCCATTGGGTTGTATTTAAAATGAATTTCGTTTTTTTCTGAAAGAAGTATTTTCTTACTTATTTGATATTTAAAGTAAGTACACAACGTATTAGTATCATAAACGTGTGGTAGTTGCATGTATTCAGTATCATGGTGGAATCTTAATATAACAAAAAGAGCTGTGTGTTCAGTACGGGAAATGTTCTTACTTATTTGCTATTTAAAGTTAGTTCCCAACGTATTAGTGTCATAAATGTGTGGTATTTTCAGGTATTCAGTATCATGATGGTATCTGATAAACAAAAAGAGCTGTGTGTCAGTACGGGAAAAACTTAATAGTGTGAAGGGCCAATATGCATGACATACATAATTGTGACAATTAAGAGTATCACGTTTACAGATTTTTCTAAACGTTTAAACGAAATGAAATAAACGAAACGTTACCGTTTAAACGTTATCCCTATGTCCGTTTTAAAAGCACCAGTACCATCGCATTTCCAAACTGAAAGTATGCATAGTAATTATTTCCGGAAGTTATTTCAGTGCATATCCCATTTGCGCAATGACGTCATATTAAAACCATAAAATATTATAAACCAGACCATCCATATCACCACATGTGTAATCGTCATTCTATAAAAAAAAAAACAATTTAAAGAATATGGCAAATAATGTAAAATTGACGAAAAATACAGTATACGAAAACGACACTCCAAAAAAAATGTACGTATTTTGCACATGAAATACAATGTGCATATAGTTTGACTGCAGAACATGAAAAGACAGTTAACTAACACAATCGTAATCAGTATATAGTTTGGTTAAAATATTGCATTTTAACATGCTACCGCAATGCTTTACTTTGCTAATCAATCACTTAAAATACTTAAAGATGGCGGCATATGCACTGTTTCGTTGCCAAGTTGTAAGATTTTCGGAAAGTAGCGAAGATTTTCCGTTTGTTTCCGTTCATGTCCGGGCCATCCGCTAACCAATCAGAAATAAATTTCTGCCGCATTCGGTAGTGCCCGGATTTACCGTAAGTACCCGGATTTCGCAGTTCGTCATCGATATACTTCGTACGGCTAGTCGGCTACGTTATTTGCACCCCAATATTTATTATATTGATATTGACTGTCGTTTAAACGTTTACATTTTTGTAAACGTTTTTGAGCAAAACACGAAACGCGACCGTTTAAACGTAAACGTGATACCCTTAGTGACAATCACATATATTAAAAGCCTTAAAATAAAAAAAAAACAAATACATGATTAAAAAAATCAGAGGTCACAACGGAGTTCAGGAACACATTAATCCTATCACAACAAGTAAACAATTAGTTTACTTAAACTGTTGCATGCAGATTGTGATTTTTTTTGCAAAGTTATCCGATTTCCGAAGATGTGACTATAAACGAGTTAGGCGGTTTTATGATCTCTTTAAATAGCGGGGATGTTCTTGCAAATGCGCTTTATGATGCAAGTATTTCAACATCTCTATGCCGGAGGGATATTTCTAATTGTTCTAGCATGTTTTCAGAGTATTCATTGGTTACACCCGGTGCATCCTGTCTTGTAACAGGTTCAGTTTAGTGTGCATGGTTTTATTCAGTTCAATATAACAACTGTTTTCATTTGAAAAACAACCATTACGAATATTTGTATTTTAGACATGCGTAAGATAAAAAAAATATTTTTTATTTTTTTGGTTGTAAGACCGTCCAATCGCATGACTTTGATATCATGAAACCAGTTACTCTGCTTTTGATGTCTTTCGTACAAAGTCTGCAAAAAGTACACTCTCTTGAAGAAATGAAATTAATTAAGGTCAACATGAACATAGTATTAATGTTTCTTTATTTATGTATGTTATGTTAGGTATGTTAAAATTATATTTTTAATGTATTTTCTATGAACTTCATAACATCGTTCAATTCTGCCCGATTTGGTTTAAGGTGTATTGTTTTTTATTTAATTTCGTTGGATCTCTAACATATCTTGCAATCTATGGTTTAACTAATTGGCTCATTATCACCCATGAGGGAACATTTCGGTGCACTACGCGAGCATGAACAATTGTTTTGTTTTATTATCACGGTTGTTTTATTTTTGCAAACATTTTCTTGAAATGCATTATTTTTGTGACTTGACGTAAGAAATGTAAAACCAAATCATTACAAGGCGCAAATAAGAAAAGGATGTAACATTTTAGGATTAGCCATGTGTAGGTGTCAAGACAGCTTTTTATATAAATTAAATAAGAGGATACACTCGGAGAAACATATACTATTTCGATTTGCATTTGTTTGCACGACTGAGTGGCTGTGAGTTTTCTGCCTACATTTTTTTTTTTTTTTTTACATTTTAAAATTGTGTCTTTATACCTTGTTGTCAGAAAATATCTAGAATTGTAGCAAATCATTTTTGCTTTATTGCACAGTATTCTACTTTGTTATGCCTTTTGTTGCACAATGCTACCACTAAAATGGTCGAGATTGAAGTTTTATTTGAAGTTGACTTAAACAAAAATATAATAAAAAGTAACAACAGCAATAAATAAGAAAAAACACTACAAAGTATCATGATTGGGATTCAAGAACAACCAAAAACTTTGCATCAAATAATTTAATACGTAATACAGCCAAACAGTGCAATGATTATGTTATTTGATGAGAATAAATCAAGTTCATTAGATGTTCCTATTTCAGTTTGTACTGACATTACAATACGATCATACGGATTCATTTTCTTGTTTATGAACAAAACTAACATACTCAAATGCCTCAGATCAGACGATGTGTTCAATCTCATATAAGGATTTCATTTAAACTTTTGGTTAAGTATACGTTTTTTTATCATCAAAACTACATGTTGTTGTATCACTAACTAACCATATGTATGTATGCAGATATCTAACATGATGTAACATGCCTCACCATCAACCAGTTATGTATTCTTTGTCATGTATTATATGTGGAATGAAGGGCATATTGCCTTTTTTTCCTGAATAAAGCATACGTTAAGCATGGGAATATTCAAAGACACGATAACCAGAAGATAACTTTATCAAGATTTTTGTCCTACTTGATATCGGCTGACTACTTCCAATCATTACGCATTTCCTACGTAAACGCGCATTGGATGCCATGGCTAAAGCTTAAATTATAATTAGTTGAATGTGAAACTTGCCAATAAGTACAAATTATTTTTATCACAAAATCATAAAAAGGGTATGCATCAAACGTATATTTAGAAAGTTTCTTCATGTCGTGCGTGCATATTTATTCCTTTCGCGAAGTACCTACAAAAGAAATGAAATCACATAACACTGCGTTATGGTTTCTCTGTTTGCGTTTTTGCAACGTCTTTGTCGATGGGTTGCTTCGTTTATATCCGACCGACATTCCCAGAAATCTACACGCAACAAACTGTTCTGTTAATAGACTATGATATTGCGCATCATTTTTATGATTCTATCAAACACGTTTCATACTTTATAACAAAAGTACTATTAATATTGCTTGATCGCAGCTGTTCTTATTGAGTTGTTTTGTTTGGTGTTTGATTTGTGGAATGTGTATCGTCTTATCAAACAGGATCTGAGGTTGGTTTGCCATTCTTCTGATGCCTCATAATAGTTAAATTATTTACTATTCTGAAAAGAAATTCAGCAAAATATAAGTACTGAACAAGTATCGTGCTGAATCGAAACGCTACTAGCACATTGTCTTGTGCGGAACTTGCAAACACAATTTATGTGTACATATAAATGCCATTTTATTAATCAAAACGTCGACCGCTGGCCAAACATACTGGGAGAGACAGCATTGGTATATTTTTTGTGCCAATAAACCGTGTTAGGCTTTTTCAAATTTTAAAATAAGAATTTTTTTTGGTTGTGCAAATGTCAGAGAAATTTCTGTATCATTGTGTTTCATCGAAATGTTTCTTGTGTCTAGAAAAAGGTCCCTGTATACAAACCAATGGATTTAAATTAAAAGATGGCTACGACATCGGTTCAGTCCAATTTCTTTAAAGAACAAAAACACTTATTTGTATTCATAATATCCGATGTTGTGTGGCATTTCGGCACCTACTGATACTTTTTTGCATTGCATAAGAGTTTCAAACTTTCTGTAGATTGGATAAGGTGTTAGGTATAGTTAATATATTATGTTTTTCCTAAATAATTCAAGTAGTTAAAGAAATTAAATTTCTAGGCAACATGTTCTAAATGGTCTTCCCTTTTCTTAGTTGACTCGTTAATTCGCTCACTCGTTTGTAAACACAAAGCCAATTTCGTTCCCCAAAGCTGATTGCCGTAAAGACGCAGTTCAGACCACGATTACGTCACCAGAATAATACGGTGGACCGCTCTTAAGTGGTTTGTTGTAGTGCTGAAGTGGAATGAACTGGATCCTTGCAAAATATCCCGTTTAGCTGTAGAGGCTCGAGCACTTGGAGACGTGACATCACACACCATACAACTGGTTCGGATCACTTACTACAGTGCACGATTAAAACTTAAGTTGATCGCATTTTAAACGGCTATTAGATGGTAAATAAGATGTTTTTAAGCGTCACGAGAAATTGTCCAGCGTCTATAATCATACCGTTACGCTGCTTTAGGCACCATTACATATTGTTTATGAAATCGATATTTACTTTATTTTACTTGCTGTTATACTACGAATAATAATAATAATACTACTACTACTACTACTACTACTACTACTACTACTACTACTACTACTACTACTACTACTACTACTACTACTAATAATAATAATAATAATAATAATAATAATAATAATAATAATAATAATAATAATATTAATAATAATAATAATACCGCGCACACTTTTAATGAACTGCACCTGTGTGGATTTTCACACACAAACCCTTTTTCTATTTTAGTTCCACTCAGTGCTTTGATGGATTTTTTAAATTATATGGGGCTGCGTATTAACACAAAGGAAATGTTTTAGCAAAGCATATTCACTGCATTATTCATCAAATTCATGTTTATTACTGCGTAATTTCTACTAGCCAATATCTGTTCGGAAATCAAAGATTGTTTTTTAAATGCACTTTGGATGCAATAGATAATGCAATAAACAGAAATTCGGCGCGCATGTTAATTACTCCGATTTCAATCTCGGACACGATCGATCCCAGTTCTAACCTAATGTAAGTGACTAACATTTTCGGTGCAAGAGGTAAACCAACAACCAACTATAATATTATAAACCACTCCTGTCATCTTCTTAAAAAACAACTCACTTCCTTTTGTGAACGGACTTGTTTATCATATACGTGCGTAGCTTGATCTTGCACTGAATTGTCTCATCATCATCATCATCATCATCATAATCATCATCATCATCATCATCATCATCATCATCATCATCATCATCATCATCATCATCATCATCATCATCATCATCATCATCATCATCATCATCATCATCATCATCATCATCATCATCATCATCATCATCATCATCATCATCATCATCATCATCATCATCATCATCATCATCATCATCATCATCATCATCATCATCATCATCATCATCNCCACCACCCACCCCCACCACCACACTCCACTTCCACAATCGCCACCACCACCATCGCATCATCATCAGCCGCAGCAGCATAATATCACCATTATCAGCATTTTGAAACATAAATCAGTCATCGCCATCATCATTTCGATGGATATTTAGGCTACGCCACTGAAGTGTTTACATGTAGGTCTGGTTCCGTACTTAAACACTGAGCTGGAGTCAGGCACCACTTAAGATCATGGATGTATAAAACAGACAGTGGCGTGAAATTTTCAGTGATAAAATAAATTGTTCCAACTATTACCTAACGTTTATGTACTTCGCCAGGCAGCTTTGAATAATTGTTAACGCGAGGGAGTACGGGCTTCTATTATAAGCATGGAAGAAGTTATACAAAAATGTCTAGGGATTATGTTATTGGTAAGCGCTTGTTTTCGGATTCTGATTATTTGAAAATGTTTTGAGTTATTTTTGGGGAGCGAGTGTTATTTATTTAAGTAATTGTCAATTTGAACACTTGTCAGGCTCCAATATCAGGAGTATTAATAATGTGTCGTGTTCTGAGAAAACTGGGCATAATGCTTGTGCGTAAATTGTCATACCAAATTAGCCTGTGCAGTCTAGCACAGGCTTATCAGGGACGACCATTTCCGCTTTTATGGAATTTTTCGTTTAAATGATGTCACTTCTTAGCGAAAATCCAGTTTAGGCGGAAAATGTCGTCCCGGATTAGCCTGTGTGGACTGCACAGGCTAATCTGGGACGACACTTTACGCACATTCATTTTGCCCAGTTTTCTCAGAACACGACACACATATATATAAATATGATAAAACAACTATTATCAAGCACTAAATTCAAATGACCTTAAACAAATGCCTTAAAACTTTAAGTCGGCTGATAGGGGAATTAATGCAAATTTTTTTCCCCACAGATAAAAGATATATGGGTCTAAAAGCTACAGACGAATTATTAGCAATAATATTCGCCATGATAGATATGTGTTTTATAAGAATATTTTCTTGTGCATCATTAAAAATCGCACTTATGTGTGCATATAATTCCGCGAAGTAGAATCTAACGTTCTTCCCACAAGATTATTATATTGATTTTATACATATCAATCTCCTGTAATTTTCGTTTGACGAACGTTAAAATTGACAATGATTTAAATAAGTTGATAACAAACAATAACAAGAATACATATACATTATATAGACTGTTTATTGAATTTTAAGATTACCCTACATAAACTGCGCTACAAATAAAGTATTTGACATTACATAACCACAATCACAAATACCTTGAATTTCAGTGAATATTATTTACCCCACTCGTTGAACCATAACCCCTTCTTTTTTTTTAAAAATAATTTCCGACTCTTAGAAATGCCATAAACCAGCCTCTATCTTTCTACTTTTCGTAGTACGCACTTACTGCTTCGAATATTAAGGTTTCTCTCTTTTGGATACAGTTTGAATTGTTCTTAAGTTATATTTGTTTACAAATGTACTCAAATAAATCGTTTATTGCAGTGCAAATAATAAACGTACAACCACTGCAAAGACAGGTTAGATTAAATTTAATATGTACTATTTAGCGAAACAAATTTAATATCTAATGCATGGTATTAATTCGACATAATACGGGCGCATTAACTATGCGCGGCGTGAATATATATTTCAATTTGGTCACAGTGAATGTATTTTTGCGTATTGAAATCGCGACTTTGTCCGCTCTAAATTCACGTTTACGGTCCTATTAGCGGACAAGAAACTGCATATTCTCTATAACTTAACTACATTTGTAGAAGTAAGCATTTTATTGTTACGATACAGTTTTTATCTCCAAGTGTCATTAATTAGCGTTTCCGAAAACACATAACATTTGTCAAGTGGGTTTTGCTATTGTTTTCAATCTCAAACGAAAGCCATGCAGTCAATAGTTATTTTTACTACATTGAACGCATCCCAGTTGACAAAGGGTTCAAATACTCGTCTGATATATGTTAAAAAATCATAAACATAAACACATTTTTGTTTGTTTCACAAGCGTGAACCGAGAATAGTTTATTAAGAGCCATAATATTCATATCTTTTCAGTTTTTTTTTAGGTTTATTTAAAGTCCATATTGATGTGAAAATGAAGCAAAAATAAATCGACTAGAAAATCCGTTTTATTACTGCCATTTTCAAGCACAAAAAAGTAATGTTTTTTTTAAGGAAAGTTTAAAGCAGAGACGTGCAATCATCCTTGCCATATTTGCAAGAAAGAAATTCGCAGTACCTTTGTTATTGAAATTTTTTTCGTCTGAAAATGCTCAAAACATATTGAACACATCACGTTCCACAAAACTTATGGTACAGTGGTAATACTAGACCTATTCCAGATTTCGCCAGACTTTGAAAACAAAATCTAGCTACGACAAATGCTGACCCTTTTTTTAATCGCCAATATTAAGTGCTATTAGTTGTATTCAGAATCTAGCAAATTCAGAGATGTATCTATTGGCAAAGATCTTACATTCTATTTTCAAATTAGTAAACAGTGTTTAACAAACGATTGAAAATGAATTCAGCCTTTCAGGTTAAGCGAAAACCTCCCGAGATATCCCATAGCTCTTATCAAAGTGCTGATCAAAAACAAATACTTTCGGAGCGCAGAAGGGTTACCTACTGGCACAATTCGCAGATAATGGCACACTGGTACATGGTTTAAACGCACACGAACATCAGCAGAAACAAGAAAGTACCGATAAAAATATATAAAAATAACGCGCAGAGTCGACTTTGACGAAAATGATGGAAAGTTAAATATAAACACATATTCAAAATATATATTAGATGGTGTTCTTTATAACAAGACATGCATTTTTAGTGCTACGCCGAAACCGACACGTAAAATACAGTTATCGACGTGTGAAAAAAAACACACACAATGTAAACAAATATGTTTTCTTATAACATAATTGAATTTTCAGGTGGAATACACAATTATTATAATTACATTACCTTTGAATGTTAGTATCTCTTAACATGTATTTTACAAGAACGATTTTATTTTACATCCATGTGTTAATGCGAAAAAAATATGAGGGTTACGTTCTACATTCTTTTTAACGGAATAGGTGCGTGTAAATCGTATTGTTTAGGTATAAAATGTTGAGAAATTGCACTTTTTTTTTCTGGTAGAAGATTACTATAAGAGTTGTTGCCTTGTCCTTCTCTTGTTGCTGTCGCCATTACCTGTTTGGCCTAATTTAAATTGGCAAATAAAACACGGTTGTAATCACAAAGAATCTAGTACATTTGATGGTGCATGTAATCCCAGATAATGAAAAGCGATGAACTCAGCCTCTGCTACTTTGTACCAGCCCCCATCAATTCATTTGCTGAGAACTGTGTCAAGTTCTTGAGAAAACTGGGCACAATGCAAGTGCGTAAAGTGTCGTCCCAGATTAGCCTGTGCAATCCGCACAGGCTAATCAGGGACGACACTTTCCGCCTAAACTGGATTTTCGCTAAGAAGAGACATCAAGTAAACGAAAAATTCCATAAAAGCGGAAACTGTCGCCCCTGATTAGCCTGTGCGGACTGCACGGGCTAATCTGGGATGACAATTTACGCACAAGCATTATGCCCAGTTTTCTCAGAACGCGACACAACTATGTTCCTTGTACAGAGAACCCTAGTACACTCGATAAAAACAAAACAAAACCAACTTGGCGAACTAGCACAAACGTGTATCTATTACAAGACAATTAATACTTATACCTGTACAATAAAAAGTGTAATAGGTAAAACTGCAGACCACCTCTTGGTCGTGGGAACAAGTAGAAGGCTTCATGATAACAAATGGAGTTTCCAGCGGCCGTAACGTCCTTGTTGCTCTTGCGGAACGCGAAAAACAGAGCGGAGTGGGAGAAACGTGTAGTACAGAGATTATTGCACACCTGGCACATTGGTTTTTGTTTGCGTTGCCATTTTATCTGTCAGCTGTTTTTAAGAGTACATTTACATGGAACGTTTAGCCGTGGGTTTATATTCCGAGCAACAATTGTGTTTTCTCTTCACCAAAGATTGTTTCATACTGAAGAATCAAACACGATGTTCAAAGAGATCCACGTCTTCATTGTTGATAATATGTTATGCCTTTGTCATAACTTTGACTTTTCTGAATCGCAGTTAAGTAAATGCCGTTATAGATCCTGTTTTAAACCATTGTTGGTGTTTTGGTTTAATTTGGGCGTCCATTCGACAAGTAATTGGTTTCAGCTCAATATATAACAAACGATTTAAAAAATATTTATTTCTGAATAGATATCGAAAATCAAAGCCTCCTTTTTGATTGGATGAGTGATATTGTGGTCAAGGTCTTGATCACTCTTATTATAGGAAAAAAAGGGTTTCTGCATAATAATTATTTCACATATTGAAATGAAATTTCATTCATAGAAACCTTATTTCAAGATCTTGGATTGGATGGCAAATCGTGTTAATGGGGTCAATGCCATTGTTATGTATGACAGACTGACTATGTGAGACGTTTCAATAAAATAACATATTCAAATTATTTTGAAACAAAACTTGTTCACATGGGTTAGGTGGGTTCACGCCGGTCATCGTTATTATACAAACCGTTGTAAGTACTACCTATGGTGATGTGATGGGCTACCAATACTTTCTGTCAAAGAGCCTTTTGATTCAAGCTTTTAAAACACCCGGAAAATTAGCTGGGGTCTTTTTCGAAACCACACCCCCCTTTTAAACCCTTTGCAACATCCAGGCATATAGTATGGCGTCGCATCACTGCCAAAAATGGATACACGAGAAAAGTTGCTGTAGGTTTCAGTTGAAAAACTTAATAAATACAATAAATTTCCGATAAATTCGGTTTCGTTTAATTTCCATGTTTCTTTCATAATTTTCAGATGATTGTCACATGTCGCCTAGCAACGGCGCAGGTGCTGTTGGCGGAGCTCAAGCAGTTGAACATTGAAGCTATGAGTATGAACGGCACCGAGCCCTACACAGAGCTTACTATCGACCAGATTATCTCACGGGCCAGTGGAGGCATCGAAAGTGAGGCCAGCGTAGTAGGGTATTTTAAGCCCCATTAACGCTCAAAATCAACGAATATTTCGTAAAACATTTTGTAAACTAAAGTTAAACCATACCCAATCAGTGTTCCTTAAAGCAAAAACCAAAATGTCAACACCAGATGTGTTCTGGTAACATAGATTTAACGAGATACAAAATGCTCTTAAAAAAATAATCGCGAAACAATATATTCAACACATGCTCATGTACCAAATAAGTGCTCATGTGTCGTATGTAAAGATATCGTTGCGGGAAATTATAATGGAATATATTGAAAGGTAGTTTAAACGCTATCTCGATAAAACATGTGCTGCGAAATGTGTCGTGTTCTGAGAAAACTGGGCAAAATGCTTGTGCGTAAAGTGTCATCCCAGATTAGCCTGTGCAGTCCGCACAGGCTAATCCGGGACGACACTTTCCGCCAAAACTGGATTTTCGCTAAGAAGAGACATCATTTAAACGAAAAATTCCATAAAAGCGGAAATTGTCGTCCCTGATTAGCCTGTGCGGACTGCACAGGCTAATCTAAGATGACAATTAACGCACTGGATTTTGCCCAGTTTTCTCAGAACACGCCACAATTATCGTTGAAAAGCGGTCCAAACTCTTGATTATTTTTCCGTAAGTAAGATCATTGCATTTAAGTTACTGTGGTTTTTGCTCTTGGTTTAGTCTTTAAGGGAACTGTTTTTGGTATTAAAACATATCATTTAATCAATAAACTAACAGAAATGTAGTATTTTGAATAATTTTAATATTTATAATAACAATAAGCAATATACAAAACTGTCATGGGGTTCGAACACGGGGCCTGTAGTAACATAAGTTGATGCTCTACCAATACTGTACGCAGGATTTGAAGTTGAAAGGTATTTTAAAAGCTAATCTCAAACGAACTATATTATTCTTGATTATTTGTTTAGCGCTCAAACTGAGATAGATACACATAGAATTCGTTGTTTACTGTTTACCCAAGACATTTTACTTCTTTCTACTTAAATATTTACTAAGCAGTAAGTTTATTTCTGCTAAGACTCATCATTTATTAAACAATTGAGCATGAAAGAAGGCGGCTTAATTCATGTGTGTAAAGTGTCGTCACAGATTATCCTGTGCAGCCCGCACAGGCTAATCAGGGACGGCACTTTCCGCGTTTATGGTATCTTTCGTTTAAAGAAAGACTCTTCTTAGCGAAAATCCAGTTCAGGCGGAAAGTGTCGTCCCTGATTAGCCTGAACGGACTGCACAGGCAGATCTGGGACGACACTTTACGCACATGCATTAAGCCCCTTTCCCAGAACGAGGCGCAACTCGAAGGCGCACCTCGAAGAAAATATAGTTCATGTGGGAAGTGTCGTCTATGATTAGCCTGAACGGCTGATCTGGGACGACACTTTCCGCACATTCATTAAGCCCCGTTTTCCCAGCGCAAGGCGCATATCAAAACACCAATTACCCCTGTTAAGTGCAAGAGTACTTCCGCTTCAGTGGCCCAGAACCTTATGCTCACCGACGACGGCACGGTGCTGGCCGAGCTTGACATGCGCCTCACGCACGAGCAGTTCTACAACCTGTACGATACCCCGGATTACAATTACAAGTAGGTACATTATGTATGCACACCGGTTGCGTGACGATACCCCGGACAATTACAAGTAGGTACACCATCTGTGCACACCGGTCTCATGCAAGCTGTGCGATACCCCGGTCAATTACAAGAAGGTACAGCATGTGTGCACACCGGTCTCATACAATCAGTACGATATCCCGGTCAATTACAAGTAGGTATATCATGTGTGTACACCGGTCAAATACAATCTGTACGATATCCCGGTCAATTACAAGTAGGTATATCATGTGTGCACACCGGTCTCATACAATCTGTACGATATCCCGGTCAATTACAAGTAGGTACATCATGTGTGCACACCGGTCTCGTGACAATTGACCAAAGGCTTTCTAGGAATAACACTTTTCTTAAAATGCTGTTCTGTTTACCTAAATGATAATTTATTAAATAAACATTGATGGCGTCACTTAATAAATATTTTTGCAATACATCACTTACATATTAATTCGTCTTATTTTCAAAATCACATACACATTCAACTTTCAGTACTTAAGTAAAATGGTCAGAGATTCATAAACGAGGTCCACTTTTTTTGCTAAGACCTGGTTTTCCAAAGCTGGGGAGATCCGGAAATCAGCTATTGTGTAGGATTCTTTTCATTTTCCCAAACACAGTGATACATTGCCGAGACGCAAGAGGTCAAAATCGGGCCGGAAATTAGAGAGGACGAAGCGAAAGGCCATTCGTGACATCATCCTGCGATGGCCCAAGGGCGAAGTCCCTTACAAATTCGTAACAGGACATTTTAGTAAGAGCTGAACAGAGGCAAATATTCATTATCATTTATATTTGAGCCTCGCTCTGTGAAAAGGGCGTTTAATGCATGTGCTTAAAGTGTCGTCCCAGATAAGCAAGTGCAGTCCGCTCAGGCTAATCAGGAACGACACTCTCCGCCTTAACTGGAATTTCGTGAAGAAGAGTCTTCCTTTAAACGAAAAATGCCATTTAAGCGGAAAGTGTCGCCCCTAATTAGCCTGTGCGGACTACCCAAGCTAATCTGGGACGAAAGTTCAGGCTTATGCATTTAACCCTTTTTTCACAGAGCGAGCCTCATTTTTATATCATCTTTATCAATAACTACACTGTCAATTTGTTTAATACCGAGCCATTTTAATCAAGGGGAAGTAGTTCATCTGGTTTGTGTTATAACATCTTTCTTGAAAAGCCTAAGCGATTTCTCGTATATGGTATGTAAACGTAAACTGTATTTTTTTTATCGATTTCTTATTGTTTTACATTTTAAAAAACGACGGTACCATGCATTCTACAGCGAATTTTATATTTGCGCATAAGAACGGTTTTCGGATAAGCACTTAGACACTGTATACGTGGTGTCATTAGAATTATACAAATAATGTTATGTCCCATTTGAACTGGATTAAGCGTGTTGAAACCTCCTCTACGTTATCTTTTTATCAAAAGTATAGATATAAAGTATAAAACTGTCAATACTGTTATAGTGATAAAAATATTGCTGAGATTTTTTTTTATTATTATTTTTTATTTTTTTTTAATATTTATACTTTTTTTTAATCCACGCTTCATAATTTACTGTGTACAAGCGTGGTATTAAACTCAATTAAATCAATATTTGCCACATGAAATGTGTAAGACTTGCAAGCTTCCATGCATCAATGCATTCAAAGGACACCATTCACTTCTTCTTCCGAAATTTGCGAAGAATGAATGTTTTGTTAAAAAAAATGCGGCGCAGTAACGTTGTCATTCCTGGATAAAAGAATAGTGGAGGCGAACAAGAATTTATCTCCTGTTTATGTCTTCGGAGGTCTTCATATATTTTATTCCTGGACTGTCTTTGTGTATGTAATTCTTTGAAATTTTCTAAAGAAACACGTTTTTCTTAGAACCTTAGAGATCATAGAAAAGCTTAGATCGATACGTCTCATGTGAATTCCATATTTATAAGCTTACATTTCCATTACAAGAGAAATTTTTCATTGCTATTTTCATTGTGTTGCAGCCGAAAAGGAGGAGTACATGATTCGCACCGCCATGACAGAATGGGAGAAGTACACGTGCCTCCGTTTCCGGCTTGCAACCGGGAGCGACAAGAATGTTGTGCGTTTCCAGAACGGCATGGGGTGAGTATACACCGGAATTTATCTTCTTCTTCTTCCCATTAATTGCAGGGCTCCTCTGGAGCATCGTTTCAATTTGACTATTCAATGAGTCTTGTGCCTGGGTAGAACCAGTACTTGGTGTCTTATGGGGAAATTTAAATAACGCTCCCACAGTGGGGATCGTACCCGTGACCTCCCGATCGCTGGGCGGACACCATATCCACTACACCACGGCGATCTTACCATATTATAACAGGAAATGATGGATGCAATGAATGTGTTGTTATTTTCATTTTGAACTCGATTATCAGGCACTGTAAACATTATCAAAACAAAAGATTACATGCTGTTTTTTTGTGTAACTATCGACATAGCGTTGAAAGGAAATACATCTACATCAATAAACAATACCGATAAAGGGTCTAAAACCGTAAGGCCTCTCGATTGTTTTAAAGCATTTTTGTACGAATAATTCAAGTTTAAATAATGCGGTCGCAATGTTGTTGAGTTCTCACGCACCATAACTCAATAACTTGGTGTTTATTCTCGATAATCAACGATACACTGGAAACAATTTCTTAATTGCACGATAAACGTATTTGTTTTTCGTAAATAGTGAACATTGAAGTAAACATATACACGTACAATGTATTTGCATTTTATTGATTTCCTGGTGCTGATTAAACAAATATCTTCACATTGGGTAAGAAATTGCATTCAAATAAAATGAATCCTAATTTAAAGTATATTTAATTCTAGTTGCAATTCTCAACTGGGTATGGTGGGTGGCTCGCAGCCACTGAATTTGGAGAAGAACGGATGCAGATTTGTAAGTGGCTCTTAACCTTTTAAATGTTAGAAATGTAAAACTTAGAATCAAAAAAAAAGTTTTCGAGTGTTTATGGTATGTGTACGTATTAGCCAAACTTTCAAGAAAGTTTAAAGTCGATTAAACTGTCATTTTTGTTTTGTTTTTGTTTTTGTGAGTTTTTTCGCCATTTTCAACAGTATTTCTTTGATATCACAGTGATCAGTTAACCAACGCTCACTTCCCTGGGATAGCTGGTTAACCAGTACAAAGTGCACACTTCCCTGGGATAGCTGGTTAACCAGTACAAAGTGCTCACTTCCCTGGGATAGCTGGTTAACCAGTACAAAGTGCTCACTTCCCTGGGATAGCTGGTTAACCAGTACAAAGTGCTCACTTCCCTGGGATAGCTGGTTAACCAGTACAAAGTGCTCACTTCCCTGGGATAGCTGGTTAACCAGTACAAAGTGCTCACTTCCCTGGGATAGCTGGTTAACCAGTACAAAGTGCTCACTTCCCTGGGATAGCTGGTTAACCAGTACAAAGTGCTCACTTCCCTGGGATAGCTGGTTAACCAGTACAAAGTGCTCACTTCCCTGGGATAGCTGGTTAACCAGTACAAAGTGCTCACTTCCCTGGGATAGCTGGTTAACCAGTACAAAGTGCTCACTTCCCTGGGATAGCTGGTTAACCAGTACAAAGTGCTCACTTCCCTGGGATAGCTGGTTAACCAGTACAAAGTGCTCACTTCCCTGGGATAGCTGGTTAACCAGTACAAAGTGCTCACTTCCCTGGGATAGCTGGTTAACCAGTACAAAGTGATCACTTCCCTGGGATAGCTGGTTAACCAGTACAAAGTGATCACTTCCCTGGGATAGCTGGTTAACCAGTACAAAGTG